>JAQIWH010000526.1:0-46671 GCA_034695005.1 Cryptops parisi | reverse complement strand
CAGCAATTTTGTCAGTGTGCTTGTATTTCCATATGTAACAAGGGCAGGCTTGTGGAGGACAACATTTCAAAAAAAAAATTTTTTGGACCAGTCTAATGTACATGTTCAGTTACGCCAGTGTTCAAAATCAAAAACAGAAATAAATCAAGACAAACCAATAAAACGCAACATAACGCAGCCTAGAACATTTATTGGCTTATCTGCACTACTTTCGTGTATGCCACAAAACAACCTTTATACTTGAAATAGTCACAACTTTTACAACTTTCAATCTGTTACAATCAAGAGCATTATTGGAAAAACATTATACAAAAAGTGAAAGTTCCAACTCAAAAGAATTCAAAGAATTAAGAATTACTATCTCCATAATAATTCTTTAAAAAAAGTGATCACCAAAGATTAGTGAAGCACCTGAATACTTTTGGTGACAAATGTTCCAATGAATGCCATCGAGACAAGTTTACAACAAATCTTATACTATTTAATTATAAAGGTAATGCACATTTTATCAAAATACCTGTAATGCAATTCCTATCAAAATACTGAATGTTGAACAAAAACGCATTGATTGTTGTATAACGCTACATAAAGAGATATGCGAGACAAAAATATTAAATTAACTTAGTTCTATAATAAATAGTGATATGTGATATTTACACAACAACTGTTGGTGATTGATATTACATTAATTGATTTGGGACCACTTTAACCACTTTTGACCCCACAGTCCACTGTGTAATCCATTATTAGTCATAGCTATCTGAACCATCTAATTAAGTCAGCTTCAATGTATAGCACTTACTTACTGTGATTAATATCAAAATGATACTTCTTATATTTTAGCTAATTTATTTACTTTTTTAATGTAAATACATCAGAATCCGGTTATTATAATCAAGGATAATGTTATCAATCAGTTATTGTTATCATTATCAATCGATCCCAAGACACTGTTTAATTTTTTATTTCTATTGTTTAATGTTATCAGCAAGACTGTATACAATTGGACTGTATTTTAAAATTACGTTATCAGTCGCAAAGTGATCACAATAACCGAGTTCCACTGTAGTCTTTGAATGTAACAGTCACGGAATAACTATATCGGGTTCCCACTTGTCTGTCTTTCTTGTTTTGTCTTTTGCAGCAGTCCCTGGTGTTCGCAACGCCATATACTACGCGTGCTGCCCAGAGCCCTACATCGATATCACCTTCACAATCCACATTCGCAGACGTACACTGTACTACGGCTTCAACCTCATTATCCCCTGTGTCCTTATCTCCTCAATGACACTTCTGGGCTTTACGCTACCTCCGGACTCAGGAGAGAAACTCACTCTAGGTACTAAATATTTACCATCTCTTTTTTTCTTCTTCTTATTTTTATATTAATAATATATCGTCTTATTTGTTTATGTTGTTCAATATCAGTTTTTGAATTGTTTTTCCATAGAGAAATTTATATTTTCAATGTATCTTTTGTTATTGATTAGAATAAGAATTTGGTAAATCAAACTATCAAATCATTGTTTTAGTAAATCATTTTATTCTCTCCCTTTACCTCTTAGATTTAATTGAAACACATTTCCCCCAATTGATTTGTCGTTGTATATATACTGTATCTCGAACATGGCCAAACTGCTAAAACTGATTCCGAAAACCGAAACGCTTGTTTTCAAAACCGGAAGTTGGTCTGCTTGTATGTGTGTGTGTTAAATGCAGTTTCGCCATCGTTCGGTGAATCCTGACACTTGTTCCAAAAGTATACCCTCTTTCCCCCTATGTTTATTACTACTTTTTCGGATTCAATTTTCCAGCATGAGTTGCATCTTTGGCTCGTCAGAGGCCACTACTAGTATTAATTTCAACTGAATTTGACTCAAAAATGGGTAAAATTGGGCCTATACTAGTAGCGTCCTCTCCTAAAAAAAGTGGATATTCAATGTGATGTTTATCAACATATTGTGTAAACCTTTTTGCTAGTTGAAATTTGTTATTTTTATGATAATCTGTGTTATCAATGCCATAAAAAAGTATTTTCGAAAAGTTAAAACTAATTGGTGAAACAACATTCGATATTCCAACTCGACATTAGTATCTTGTCATTATCAACCCGATTAGCGACTTTTCGAAAATATGCAGGGTGAAACAAAAAATAAACATTAATTTATTTTTTATATCATCCTGTAGAACCATTTTCAGAAAAAAAAAATTGCCTATTACCCTGATCCTGTTGATAACTGTATTAAATGTTCGGTATTTGCGCTTAAAAGTGTATTTTCTCGAAGATATATATTGAATGGATGTTTATTTGCACGTTTATTTTCCTAGTGATATCTATTTTTCTATTTTATATCTATATATACTGCTTGTAGTTGCTTACATGTCCTACTTGTGTACAACCCTAGACTGGAGTCAAGAGTTTGCAAACTGAATGTCGTGGTGGCTGCCAACCCAATTTGGATCAATTATACAGATATGAAAAAATATATATATATCAAACCAATCAGCAACTATCAACGAGTATATACGTACAACAAATTCTCCATTTCTCATAAAAAAAAGAATCATATATAAGATACAAATAAGCTGTTCACTGGCCTTTCACAAGAAACTAATTATGTGATATTTTACTAAGTTCCTTCAGTGTATATAAAGCATGCAACTTAAGTTGTTTGTTGGTAACTTTTCCTTTCCCCAAGTATATTCAAAATTTAAGCTTTTTGTGTTGATGTGTTAACCCTTTATTTTCTTTTAATTTTGTAAAGAAAAAATATTTTTTTGTACATCACTGTCGTTGCCATTGTATATTCAACTCACACAACACTCCTCACCTTACGTACAAAACAGTACAGCAAATTAGCTCCAATCAACCTCTAGCAGCAAGGCCTCTCGAAGCATTCAACACAAAATTGATATGTATCAACACAAAATTTATTTGTGTTTGAATTTATAGCTACAAATAATAATTCAAATTGTCAAAAAATATTTTTGGTACATTACAGTGAAAAAGATTCGAAAGGCCTTTTTACCAGAGATTGACTGTACATGTGTGTAAACAGTACTTTACAAAAACTACCTGTGCATGACAACACAACACGCTTATGGCTTTTTAATGTGTTTAAGTTAGTACTATATTGTATCACTATGAAAACTGTGGCTCGTACTCAATTGCATGTTGCTAATGAATATATAGGCCTACAAAGTATTTTCTGTAATCGCTCATATCATCAGTTGAAATGTGTTCGTTCAACATGTTTTTTTTTGTAGCTGTGTTTCATACATTTTTTGTACTTTTGTATACATATTTTTTATTCCACTGACACGTAACGTCGCCATCTCAAGTACCTACGCTTCATACAAATTATATGTTACATTTATTCTACACTACATTTCTCTATGTAGAACCATTCCTCATTACCACTACCATCTTATACCATATATACCACTACCATACTACATTATATTTTCCTTCACATCATATCATTTTAATGCTGCATGCCACACTTTATTAGTGATATTTCAATATTAGATATTTTAATTTTGAAGCTGAATCAACTTCATGTATACATTTGTATGTTTTCTTGTATATAAGAAAAACATGTTTAAAATTATTTATGAAAATAATTAAAATTCAATTAAATATATTTCAATTATTTTTTTTTCTAAAACAATATTAAAAAACTTGATACATAAATGTTATATTTGATTTTAAAAATGTGAACAAATGATAACTGAAGTTGAAAATGCTTACTGATCATTCAGGTGTATTGTATGCAAATTCTTTGTTTCTTAAACTTTGAAAAATATTTTGTCTTGCAAAATTGACCAAAAAACACAATTATAATAAAATGTATTGTTTTTTTGGGTCAAATAATATATTAAGTTTTCTTATTAATTTATATATTACTTCTTTTTATATCATTTTTCTTGCGTTTTAGGTGATATTAAACTCTTTGAATATCATTGCACTGCCTTTCAGTAGCTGATTATTTTTATATTATTATTTAATTTGGCTGTCAACTAATTTGGAAAAACAAACTTGCACAAAAAAAATACAAACAAAATTCCATATATATGAAAAAAAATTAATCAAACTTCCCCTCAAACCAAACAATTTACAACCATATACATTCAATTACAATTCTTTTATAACAAAAGTAGATTTATTATATATTTGTTCAACGTTTTTTATATTATATCATTGAGATAACATTACTTGGGTTATAAAAAATATATTGGTAAAATTATAAGTTAAAAAAATAACAATAACAAAAAATGTGTGTTAACTGATACTACTCTTATATAGAATTGTAACTTGAAGTTGTATGGACATATTTATATTTTTCATAAGGTAAAACACTATTCATCATATTCATATAGTATTATATAACGTCCCTTGATCATTTTCGCACCATATTTCATAGGTGACTGTTTCATGTAGACTTTTCATTTATCATTTTGAAGTGCACTTTTAGATTAGATGCGATTTTTCCTACCAATCCTGAAAATTAGTTTACTCTTTCGACTATTTTGTTTTCTCTCTCTCTTTGTTCAAATTAATTTGTGTAGTAGTGGTTCATTTTATTTTATATATTTCTTTGTAAATTATTTTGTCGTTTAATATAGAACAATTATTATGTTTGATTTCTTTGGTTTTTCTTTTAAAAGCTGCGTGTGAATTTACTGAATTTGTTACGAGTTATTTATCAACGCAGTGAACGGTGCGTGGATGGCGTTGTTTCGTGTGACAACAGCTATGGAGATTTTTTAAATATATATATATATATATATAATATGTTAATATATAGAGCCCAAACTTTGTCCCCAAAATTAAAACAAAACACAAATTCGAGAAATTAAGTCATATTCAACTTTTTTTTTAAAGTGAAGGTATATATATCTTTTTCAAGTATACCAATATACTACCAATTAAATACACATATTAAAAAATATATATTTTTGTAACCTATGAACACAATTTTTTTCCAAAAAAAAAACACGCGATCACAGAACTTATATCACAAAATACAATTATTTTACTAAAACTTGATGTTTATAGTATTAAACTTGCCTTTATTTTAATCGTGTTTCGGCGAATATAATTTCATTTTACTTTGGTATGCGCAGCTGTTGACTTTTATGGCCATGATGATAAGCTAATATTTTTAAATTGTCCAAATGCGATCAACTGCTTGCGATTGAATTATGATTACTGTACTCGTTGCACGTTTATTCTTACATGTTACATTATATCTTGTTTTCATTTATTTATTTTTTTATTGTATTTTCACAGGATTATGTGAGCATTTGAGTTTGATGTACGGTTTGTTTGTAACCACAACACCTTATATCCCGAGTAGATGTATCAAAATAACTCCTTGCTGGATTCTTAGTTCTGTGTTGTGTGTTGAAATATTTAGTTTTATTCGGTGAAAACATTCGTTTTGTTAAGTGAAACCCCCGAGAAGTTTTTACAAAAACAAACAAATGAAATCACTTTGAAAAATAAAGCTATTGACCAGCTAAAAAAAAACTTGTAAAATTAGATACATTACAATATTATCCACCACTTAATAGTACAATACATAATTTAATGTCTAATTTTATGATTAATTCTCCTTTTAGTATATCTTTTACTCACCCTAAGTAAGTAAGACATTTGCAAACATTTGTAAACATTTGCAGAGAAAGAGTGTTCAATAAGTGTTCAACAACACTATAGATTACATAAAAATGTCTTCTAATGTACTGTACATTATTACAAAAACAAATGTCATAAAACCTAAAAATACAGTAATGGCACATTATGTGCACATACAATAATACATATAATAACTTTTAGCGCAGCGTACAATATATAGTACAGTAAGTGAAATCATACGTAGTACCGGTACATAGTAACAGTGAGTTAATTATAATAATAATAATATACAGTAGGCTAATACCTCGCCTCACGTCGTTAATTCAAATAAACTCTATAACAAGTAACCTGGATCTCTATGAACCACTATAAATTAACCTCATAACGTCGTGAATAACATTGCCACATAGAAATACAATAAGTTGTCCGATAATTCAACATTTTTATATCCTTATTAATAAATTTATACTAACTGAGACTTGTTAAATTTTTATTTTTCCTATGTAGTACAATGCTGTACATGTACTGTATCGACAAAAAATCGATTTAAAGTCCAAAACGACCTAAATCGAAACGAAGTATGGCTGTATCAAGTATCTAGAATCACAATGACAGTACGTTAATTTTCCTGTTACATAACCATTCAAATTAATATTGATACAGCTTGTATCTGTGAAGTTTATAGATAATTTGTATATGTTCAATTAAGCTAATGTTTAAAATAAAAAAACAAAAAAAAAACAATAAACAAACATAAACAAACCAAAAGAGAAAAGCACCCCTTTGAGGATTTATTGACTTTCCTGCATTACTTTAGTGTATGACATAAAATAACCTTTCTAAATAAACATTTTTCTTTTGAAAATGTTACAAGTTTCAAACTACCAAGAACGTTATTGAAATGCATTTTTACAAAAAAAGTTTATACTCCAAGAATCCAATTAGTATGAATCGCAAACCATGAAAATTACTTTAAATAAAGGTGATCACCAAGGATTAGTGAAAAATAAACACCTGAATACTTTTACCTAAATATTTTTTGTTTTACTTGAATATCTCAAGACAATTAAAATTTACTGCTAGACATTCTGTGATGTTGTTTACGTCTGTCATCGTTTATATTCATATTACAAAAACTTACACTTGCAACATTTTATAATAACAAATGTCAAAAAAAAATCAAAAATTATTCCTACCTTCAAATGGCAGAATTCATTGAAGAAGTGCGTAAAAGTTGTTCGTTATGTTTTACCACGTTAGGAAAAACTCTATAAATAAAAAAAGAAATAATTAAAGCGAATACAGTATGAGAAAACAAAAGAATCCAAATTGTATAGGGTATTACACAACTTTAAAAACATTTGCTTCCTTAAATAACTAAAGAAAACGTTACTGTTTTCCTATAAAAAAGTCAAACATGTGATGGTTTCACTTATAAAACGAAAGTTTAGCTTTTAGTAAACTCGATATAGTCTAATCAAGTATTTTCACCAAACTACACCTTTTCAGACCACATTTCACCACTTAAGTCACACTATTTAACCCCAAATATTCCTCCCATAACCACATAACCATAATACCATTTGATGCAACACAGGCGGCAAATCACTACTGGCATTGTCACCTAATACCACCTGTAATTTACATCCGAATTAAACAAACAAACCACTAATCAATTCGTTGGCGATGATAGCTGTATCACACCAAGTGGTGGCCAAACCTAACTAGAAAAATTCACATTCAAACCACTAAAACCAAATTGTTTCTTTATATATACGAATTACGAATATATAAAAAAACTTGACATTCTTACAGCTCATAAATTCATATTGGTGTTCGCATCTGACCGACACTCGACATCAATCAAAGTAACAGAGTTATAGGACTGGTCATAGAGCTCAACCGTTTGGATCATCTGAGTCTCAACCAAGAATGCAAACAAGAAAACTATACTACCGAGTAGTAGGTGATCTGCCGCTCTATTTTACCCTCAATCAACAGAAGCGAAGATCAAAAGTAAAAGAGAGGAAAAAATGAACCTTGCACAACCCCATTGACGAAAACAACACCTTTAAAAAAAAGATACCAATCCTAACTTACACTATCACCTTTAACCCAAAAAATTAAACCGATAGAGCTTTTGCTATTCCATGCTTGTTCATTTTTTGCAGGTGTGACAATTCTTCTGTCTCTGACCGTATTTCTAAATCTGGTCGCCGAAACAATGCCATCCACCTCCGACGCTGTTCCATTGATAGGTACCTACTTGAGCTTTTCTATTCCAGGGTTTGCTACCTCCCTCTCATACAATTTCTCTTGAACCTCCTGTGTTGTTGTTGGCGGGACGCGAAAAACTCACGCGCCGCCCACTACTACATGTACTACTACTACTACTACTACTACTACTACTTCTTCCTACCCCTCGCTAGCGCTAGGTAGGGCTCAATACGGTACTTTGCGGGCTTCAGGGCCTCCTTAATCCGTCATGTCGTTCACTTTCTTTGTTGCAGGAGTGACCATACTACTATCTCTGACTGTTTTTCTAAACCTGGTAGCAGAAACTTTGCCGCAAACGTCGGACGCTATGCCACTGCTAGGTACCGGTACCACCTCTTTGGGGGGAAAACAACAACCACCTCTACCAAAAAAAAATATATTTATACATCTTCTGCTACAATTCCTACAAACGAACAGCGCCTAGGGGGCTCTACGATATATTTGCCTTTCTCTGCATAACAAAAAACGGGAAAGTATCAGGGGTCCTCTTTCCCCGAAACAGGACGCCTGAAGGAAGCACGTGGATTCCCAACTCTGCAAATACGATCTACCCGTCAAGAATGGACTCACCCAAACCTTACATTTTTCCCTTCACATTACCCTTCCTTTTCACCTTCGTTTCTCATGATTCTGGGGGAAAATCATCCCACCCTTACACTACTGCTGCTACTGGCAACATAAGCATACGCGAAAAAGTTTTTTGTTGTTTTTTTCACACTAAAAAAAGCGCAAAAAAAAAAGAGATGGCTCATCTCAAAACAACCTCCCAAAGTAAAGCCGGACGCTACGAAAGTATGCCTAGAACCAACTTTCCTTCTCAAGCGGTTGATTTCGTTTTAATTGCAGGTGTCACGATTCTTCTCTCCCTGACAGTCTTTATGCTCCTGGTCGCGGAAATCATGCCTCCGACTTCCGATGCGGTCCCGTTAATAGGTCAGGCATTCATCGAAAAAAACAAAACAAAAAAATCCGAAAAAAAAATTAATACTAACAAGAATCTTTCCCTTAACATAACTGGATAGACAAAATTGGGCTTCTTGTTTTTAAATCTGTTCTCTCATCCTCTTCCTTTAAACCTTTTTTAACGCATCGGTCTCTGTTTTTATTTTTTGCCTGACGCCAAGTTTCCTAACATGCAATAAAATCTAACTGTTGCATTTCTTTTTCCACGAATTAAAGAAAAAACTTTTTAATATCTTATAATCAGACTTTTTAAATATATTAGACCAACTTTAAAAAAAAAATCTGACAATTGCTTTCCATTGAGACATTTTTAAACCTAAAATGAATTTTTAAAATTTAATTTTAATCCCCCCAAAAATACAAATACATGTATAAAAAAAACTTTTTCCCATTCAATGCTTTTTAAAATTATAAAAAAATATCCTAGCTATAATCCAAATCATTTTTAAAAAACTTAAAAACAAAAGATTTAAATGAAACATGGCGAATTTAATGTTTCACGTAAAAAAAAATCTTAATACCTAAAACTAATGGCAAGTTTTATGCGAGACATAAACGTCAGCAAATTTTTTTCACACATTTTGAGAGACCCGAAAAATTGATAAATTTTGCTCAATGTTTTTTAGAGTAAAGATACAAAACATATAAGAAAACAGTTCAAACTTGACCTAGACTTCTTGTTGCAGTCAAACGGCTGTCGAAATTCCGCCAGGAGACGTTAAAAGGCAGCGTCATACTACCAGGAGGCGTTATACCTTAGATACTCTCCTCCCCAGCAATGCTTATCAGACTCCAAACACATCCATCTCGTAAGTCCACAAGTAGGCCAAATTTCCCATTACCCCCTCTCATTGCATTAGTCCAGAAAAATAATATATCGAGCAGAAAGGTCCACACGGTAGAAGAAAAGAACAAACAATATTTAAGTCGGAACTATACAACGGGGTGTATAAATATCACAAAATGTTAGTTGTGTAGAAAAAAAAAGGATGCCTATATATCAATATCTCTCTAGACAGTGTTCACTGTGACTAACTTAAATCGTTTGCTTATTTCTAGGTCCTGCTGTTGCGCACCTTACATTTATCACACGACCACTAGTTACGCTAACCACCCAATTGCATAATGTTGTTGATATTTCGTTTAATTTTCTTTACTGTAATCACTACTATGTATATCATCATCACTAGTAGTGTATACTAACTCCTAACTCGAGCATTCGGCTAAATAAAGAGTGGTTTCTCTTCACTTTATAGGAGCATCAGGGACCCAAGCACATGCATACACTGCCTTTAATTTCCACATTGATCCAACAACAACAACCGTCTTCAACGTGTTATAAACAAATAACAAACCTAACAAAACACCTTTACTTGCAGCATCTGCAGTTTTTTTAAATAGTTCAACCTTCACAGTTGACATCACGGAATTGATGATGACGCCTGTGACTTCACACTTTTCTTATAAAGTGAATGGTGATACAAGCATGATCAAAAAAAAATTAATTATAATTGGAGAAACTTAAATTTTTAAAAAAAATAATTCTCCGGGTTCAAAAATTGTCACAGATAACACAAAAAACAAACAACGTACGATACTTGCATCACCAGTCACATCTGATAATTCTTTCTAATCCAGCAATTACTTAAAACAGCATTAAAAATATACCAGTAGCCGTACAATTTTAATGGCGTTCCATCATAATAATTCTACTAATCGTTGTAAACTTGGCTACTTTGACATGTGAAGTGTGCAAAAAACGAAAAATCATAATATATATATATACGTGTCATTAAGCTTTGACATATACCTGTCCAATTATTATTTTCTCCAATCTAAATACATATGGTCTATTCAGTTACGTTTCATTACAAATTTAATGCACTGGGAAAAAGTACCCTTTAAAAAAAAAGATTCTCTCTAAATTGATACAAAGCCTTTTCTAATCTTATGATGTACCTGCCTTTTGCTGATTTTTTAAAAGCTACTGACGAATATGAAAAAATTCAATGCTGGTAACAAACAATTATTGGAGGTCATGGTATTATACCTTTTCCTACTGTTTCTCTGCTTATATACTTATAATTTTTATTATACTCTATTTTTTTATATATTGTATTCAAAAGTTCATTTTATGGCATGAACAAAAATATTTTATGTAGAATTATTTTTTGTTTATTTTTACTTTAGTTTCAGATTGGAACTAAAGATTCTCATTTACAACTGAAACAATATGGGTAACAAAGTTTACACATGTTAAACGATATGCAAAAGATTGTTTTGCCATATATATCGTACTTTTTGCGCAATATACAATTACTATTGCGCAATACCGTATGACTATTGCGCAATATTTTACTGACTTCTCATTGACGTCTTACTTTCATCTTGTTTTATTTACTGGTGCGAATAATCTTTGTAAATATATTAAAAATTACTAAATTCAACATGAATAGGTTTTCAATAAAATTTTGATTTACATAAACATTACAAGATACTAGAAAAATAACTGGAAAAAAATGAGAATCTTAAGTTTAATAGTGACACCTTAGATTAGCTTTTTGTTTTGTTTAATTGTTAACTATTTTTTAGCTGTTTACTTTTATCAACAATAGCCCTCTTTATCACAAACTTAGCTGCTGCATCTTTTTCTCAATGCTTCGCGACAAAGCCTTCACAATCTGCTTCGATTTTAAAGCAACGATAAAAACTAACATTTCCTCTTTTAAAACTGCTTTATAACTGCTCTAATGTTAGGGTGGGGTCATTTAAATGCAAAGCCTGATAGAAAAAATATATATTCAATATAATTGTTGAATGGTGAATCTGAGATGAAGCCAATTACCCAATTAACAACTATTAAAAAGTGTAATCGTTCAAACAAATTTCAGTACAGACTAATATTAAAAAAAAACATCAGCACACAAACGTTAAACTATTGTGTAAAAAAATATTAAATTAGAAAAATTATATCAAATAAAAATATCATCTTTGAACACCATACGACAATGTAACTCGCATGACTTATGATGCATTTCTTAAGAGCCCTGCCTCAACTTAGCCAAATATATATATATGTATGTATATATATATTTCTAAGTTTCTTCATGTAAAGAAAAAAATACATTTTTCACTACTATTGAATTTTATCTGAACATTTTGTTTTATTATACCCTGATGAGGTTCTAATGGTTTGTTTCTCATTCCCACTTCCCTAGGCACGTACTTCGCGTGTATTATGATTATGGTGGCTTTCTCTGTGGTTCTCACAGTGGTTGTGCTCAATTATCATCACCGAAACCAAGAAACGCACGAGATGCCATCCTGGGTAAGAAAACCTTGACATTTTCGCAAACATTTTGAACCAAAACTATTAAGAAATTAAAACTTGCAAAAACAAGCAGTTACTGTACTCATAAAATTAAAGTTATAGTTTAACGTTCAGGATTAGTGAATGACGAAACGTTAAGTTTAGATTTGGTTAACTCATTAAGTGATAAAATCTAAAGTGCGGCATTAATGTCAAGTAGTACATCATGCTTGAAATTTGTAGTGACAGAAACAAAAACTTAAAAAAATAAATATTAAAATTGTTGAATTGTAGCACAGTCATGATGGATTGACATTGATACACAACAACAAGTCATGACTTATTATATAACTTATTGACTAATCATTTAATGCTTTTACAAACATTACATGTCTGTAAAACATTCATATGCACTAAATAATACAATAAAACTTAATCTTATTTTATCTTGTTCAAATGTTCAGTACCGATAATATTTTGTAATAAAACCAGATATTTGTATATGCAAGATTCAAAGTTCACATCTTAATGGTTTTCAAACATAACCCATTTAATGTGTAGTCTTATGGAATTACCAAGTAAGGTTTTAATGTTAAAGTTAATAAAATAAAAGATAAAAAACAATAATAATTGAAACAATGAATAAATTGAAGCCTGGTGTGAAAATAAGTGAAATAGCATTTTTGTGAAAACTGACCCAGCAGCATTTTCGAATGTGTTAGGTGCAATTTTATCTTCTTAATGCATCATTTTGAGCAAAACAACAATATGCACAACGATATTAGTGCAAGAAGTGTGAAGTAGTTTATGAACAGCAAGGCAAGTTCAGATCTTTAAACGTGTTTTCCTCGAAATTGCAAAAGTGTCACTAAACACCGTTTTACACCAGACCCTTCAATATTTATAAAAGTTAGAGACAGATCCAACACTTAATAAAATTTTGTCAATGTTGATAAAGTACTTACAAAAATGTATGCAATAGAACTAAATGTTTGACATTATGATATGAAAAAATATGTAAGGGTTAAAGAAAGGTCCATAATGTTAGTGTGAAAAATAGTTCGTTCAAATAGGTAGTTTTGTCTGTAATGCAAAACTCATCTCAGCAACGATCGATACCAAAGTTATTGAAAGTGTAACAAACTGTATTCTCTTTACTTAGTGGAATTTGGTTATTATGATTATTAGGACTAGTGCTTTTAAATAAATAATATAACCATTAAACAGTGTTTTAAGGCCGACTAATTATGATAACAATAGCCGATTGATACCATTATCCGTAATTATAATAACCGGATTTCATTTTATATGTATACAACACGAGACTCGTATAACTCAAAAGCTCAAAGACATGAAAAGTTCCGATTTCCTATTATTTTTCTCTCTTTTTTCTTCGTCATTCCTTTAGGTGAAGACGGTGTTTCTGCAGTGGCTACCGTGGATATTACGGATGAGTCGGCCGGGGCGCAAAATTACTCGCAAAACCATAATGATGAGCAACAAAATGAAGGAGCTGGAGCTGAAAGAGCGCTCTTCCAAAAGCCTCTTGGCTAACGTCCTCGACATCGATGACGACTTCCGTCAAACGGCCAACAGCACCAGCTTCTTGCGTATGCCAAGTGGCGTGGAAGAAGGAGGGCCGGCTGTGTCCTCGCACACCTCTTGTCTCAGCACGCAGCGGGAGCTCGCCGCCATCCTCAAGGAGATCCGCTTCATCACCAACCGAATGCGCAAAGACGACGAGGCGCAGGAGATCGTCGGGGATTGGCGGTTCGCGGCCATGGTCGTGGATCGCGTTTGCCTCATCATGTTCTCGCTGTTCACCGTCATATCCACGTGCGTTTGTCTTTTCTCAGCACCGCACCTCATCGCGTAACGGGCCAAGACATTCGCAACAAGCCACTCGGAAGACATTCGACTCATCTCCCCACGACATCGGAGAGATCGCTAGCCAAGGAAACCTGCACGAGATCCAGTTACCCTCCCAACAACAATCAATCCTTAAACAACCCACCCGATCCGCAACATTCCGCACAACAAACAAACTAAACACTCCTAGAAAAATGACTCCTGACCTTCTTAAACAATCCCTCCCTATCCTATTCCTTCACGACGACCTTCTTGGTATCACTATTGATGAAACCAACAACCGCTTCTCCACTTCCTTCCTTCCAAGTCAACATCCATTATCTCCCACCAATTACCCTCAAGTTACCCCCTTTCCGTTACCTACCCTCCATAAACTTTCTTGGACAATTCCCCTTGTCCAAGACTTCCCCCTTAGTCCTCTGTGCTTCCTTGCTAGCAACGCCGAAATTTAAAAGTGCCGAACGCAGATGCACAACGAGAAAGGGATCTATCTGACGCCCATGGGTTTGCCCTGACTTTTAAGCCGAGTTGAGGAGGACTTACAATCTTTATTAACAATAATGATAATAAAAAAAAGTAATTACTACTACAATAACAACGAAAACTTCAACGTACCCCAGCCTGCTCACGCGCTCAACCTCGGATTACGTTCACGACAAAGAGCTCGTTATCAACTCACGACTAAGTCACCCACCCGTCATCCATCTCGGTGGTCTTACGATGGGAATGTCAACTTCAATTTTCAGCATATCAACGAGGTGATGACGTCATGTTTCAAGTGATTAATGCTATATCTTATACTCTTCTTACTTGGTTCTAACTGCGTTAAGTGGCACATATTATGCGTTCAATTTTTACTACTACTACTACTACGACTACAACTACAATAACGACCACATTAATATTTATACTGCTACGACTCTTTTCCTTCTTATCAATGCGTTGTGTTCACCACACGAATGATCATGTTGATAATGCGAAACACAAGAGAATACACGAATCATCCAACGATGATAGAAATGCGATTAGTTCTTTTACCCCGTCGAGGAGTTTAAGGAAATTTACATCTACAAAAAAACAAGAAACAACACGTATACTTTAAAAAATACACACGTCCTAAGTTAAAAAACAACAACAACAAACAAAAAAATAATTACTACAAAAATTTCACAAGTTCATCAAAGTTTGGAATATACATAATGAATTGGTGTGGCTGTTTTTCCCTTTTCTTGTGGAGTTACTTTACTACTTCATCTTTGTTTGATCACATCCAAAGGAAAATGGTTTTTTCGTCTACCACCTAGTTTTCTACAGGAAGTGAAGGGCCCATCACGTGACCCACCTTCCCGCCCTAAAGTTTGCAGAATTTTGGAATAAGCCCTCTTGTTATTGATCGCTCGCACGCGACATCATCACTTCCTATCTACGCTTAAATAGTACGGTACTTGCAAAACCAAAATGTATTTCTTTGGTAGACCATCGACTACTTTGGCGCCATCGTCATCCGAGGCATGATACCACAAAAATACAACTTGTTTCTCGCGATCGTTATAAAAATACACTAGACGAAGAATGGAAAGAAACGCACACATGAAAAAAGAAATTCTTTCTCCACCCGAGTGATGTTTGAAACCCTCGAAAAAAATTAATATAATAATAAACCCACAAATCCTAATTATCAGTGTCATCAAACGTTAAAAAAAAATTAAAACAAAAAACTCTTTGCCTATAAAAAAAAGTACATCTAAAAATACAAAATGAGGAATAAAAAGTGATTGTGATGTTAACAAAATGGGAACTTGCAAAACCTCGAAGATGCATTGCTATGAGAATCCACTCAGGTAATTTTGAAAAAAACAAACAAACTAATTATAAAGGAAAAATGTGTTACTATACAGTGTGTCTCAAATTCTGTGACGGTGGAATTCGTATAAAGTGTGTTTTGAAAAACTCGTGACAATGTGCCAAAGTTATGAGGATAAAGAAACCATTTCTTAAACAAACAAAAATTGAACCTAACTTATTTTTTAGCATTTGGTTACTACTACTATTACCAATTATTTTTTTTCTTCCAAAAAAAGGGAAAAATTGGAACGTTTCTAAAACGTCAATGAAAGTGACGGTCGTTCAAGCATTTTTTTTCTAAATCGCCAATAATAATTGACAATATTGACTACGCCTAACCAGCGTTTTAGGATGATGTGAAACACCAGTGAAAAATATAAGTTCTTTAAGCTCCTCGAAAGTGAGAAAGAAGAAGAAGAAAAATAAGTTTGTGAATACGACTATTATATATGAAAAAAAATATTCTTCATGCTTTGATCTTCAACATTTTTTCTACTAGTGTCGAACGCATCTTATTTTACTCTTTGAAAGAAGATGAACAAAAACAAACAAAAACAATGCGTTATTTCTACACAAAAAATAAAACGCAACCAACTTTTTTTCATACGAAATCTGTGTATAGCATCGGTATGTGCGTTGTGTTAAATTACTCTTTTATGTTGATATTATAACAAAAAAATAATAACGACGACGACTTAGGTTACAAAATGGTTATGTTTGAAAATAATCAAATGAAGTTGATAACACCTTTCCTTCTAACACACGACGATGGATGATGCGATGAGGATTATAATTACCAATAAGGATACATCTAAAAAAATTATGGAACACCCTGTACTCTAAGTTAACCTCTCTCTTTCTCTCCAACATCAACAAAACACCGAACCGTGTAAAAGCAACGAAGCGAATTTATTTTTATTTTTCTTCACTTCATTAAAAACAAAACACATTGGATATATTTGAACACCAGATATAAAAGAATCGGATTCCTAACATAAACATCCGACATTAAACATTTCGACAGTATAAAAAAAAACAATTTCAAAAGTGTGTTAGTGCTACAAATCTACTACCATCCGGATTTCAATTATAGAGTGTGAACCGTGAACATTAAAAGATGGATTAACCACAAGGAAACCGAAGAGTTAAAACAGGTGTGCTAAAAATCTTACCTTTTAAAAAAGTGATGATAATAATAAGTATATGATAACTTTAAAAAAAAATAGAAAACGATTATCTGCCGATTTGGTTATTTCAAATTGATAATCTATTTCCAATGATCTATTAAAAAAGTTATATATAATTTCCACCAAAACTTATCCAAATATCAGTGGATGATCGTTTATCATTTAAACAACAAAATTTAAAAGTGGTTACTAATATTGCTATAGATTCTTTACAAGTATTAAGGTTTCGCAAAAAAAAAAACAGAATGAATGTTTGAGATGTTGGAAAATAATTCTTTAATATTTTCCCAATAATATGTTCAATTTTTCCTTAAAAAAATATCATCATCTTAAAACGAAATATGATATTTTTCCTATTCCTAAATTCCTGTTTACCACCCTTTATTCCTTCCTTCATAATTCTAAAACACAACACATAATAACGAAATTCAAACTCAAATTCTGCACTTTATGAAAACGTTAAAACAACACACTATGGAAAAAGGTTTAAAGCTAATTATAATAACTAAAAATATTTTGCTAAAAGCTTAAAATTTTTATTGACATTAAATTAAACGCAGATAGGTTATAAATTACTTGGATTAGACATTTAATACGCTATGTATTTAAACGCTATAAATTAATTATACAAAAAAAATCATTAACAAATAAACGAAAGGTATCATCAATTCTAATATCTAATTCATTATTAAAAATAACACAACTAGAAACTTGCAGAAACTAGAATTTAAAATAAAATAATAATAATTATTATTATAAAAAAATCACAATATTATACCGAGTTGACACTATTTTGTAACAAAACTAAACTGAAACAACAGAAAGTGCTAGGTGCCAGTTTTATATATCATTTTGATAATACTAACACTACTAATACTACTCATCAAGGAACTTATTTTGGTGATGACTTAATAATACACTAAGTTTCATTCAGTATATACCTACGTTGTGGCAATGTATTTGGTTCTGATGATCAAACCGAGCAAATAACGTCTTTCAACATATAAACACTAGTGGTCCTAAGTGGATCCCTGTGCAACACCAATCGTGGATCTTTGAGATAAAAAAAGTTTGTTTTAGAAGGTTTAAAAGCGAAAACTAGACTTTTTAATACCAGTAAAGTTGTTTTTTTTTAATTTAATTTAAACTGTAGTATTATAATGTAGGTTATAATGCACTCTGATATTTTTTTCTTTGTACCGATGCAAAAAATACCAAACTTTTTGTACACTTTTTCGTAGCGTCGGACTGAAGGGTTTTTTATACATTAACAAAAATAACAAAACAATAACAACAACCCACCACCAAAGTGATAAATTTCAATTCCCATTTAAAAATGCTTTAAATTACTAAAAATAAAAATCGCTACTTTTGTATCTTCAAAAGTGTGATTTGTACAGAGGCTGAGATAATCTATCGTATTCCATTCTCCTTTTTTTAAAAACAAAACTCTCCTTTATAATTTTGCCCATTTTTGTTTTCACTTTTCGGTTAGTTCCACCAATACTCTTAATACCTTCAAAACATTGCTTCAAAGCACTTTGACAATCTGAAGGAATAACACTTTTTTATATCTAACAAAGGCACGTGTCGAAGATGATAAAATAATAAAAATAAAGTACCACCCATGATAATGATACACCACCCAAACGCTAAGGGCTTGTTTTTTGGAACACTTCGTAAATAACTTAAGCTGCTAAAACTAAAGACACTTCTGAGTGAGCTACTAGGTAGAGATGGCTGATAGATAATCGCTAAGTGACCAATAGGGGACTACGATAAATAAATGAAAAACAAAGAGACAGTAAGAATCTCTTTTACCCAATACCCAAAATAATTGTATATTAAAAAATATACAACATATAATGCGATCATTTCACTTTTAATGAGTTACCTTTACAACTGTTGATTACATTTTATATCCGGCTTTTTCTTATGAAAATCAAAAGTGGATACTCGTTTTTCTAAACAAATAAAAATGGTACACCCAAATTTTTAGGATGGTATTTCGAAAAGGAAAAGCTACAGTGTTACAACTTAAACGGGTACCCATTTTCGAATTGGGTACCAGAAATGGGTACCCATTTTTGAAATTTATCAAATGTTCGAATACCTCCATTAACTGAACAATATATACACTACGAGTGTCCGTATGTTTTCGAAATGTTTGGTTCACAAATTTTTAATTGTGGGTTACCAAAACATTTTTTTTCTTAGTACCCAAATAATTCTCATCACTTAATAGGATACTGAGATCACGTGATTGGTAGAACTTTGCCAGTCTGCAGCGGCCGGTGCGTTTGCGAAGACGGTGGTTACAAAGTCGCTTAATTGCGTTGTAAACACAGTTTACGCACTTCTTCTGCTCAACTGGCAGAGGGGGTTCGAAGGGATAGTTACACATACAAAAATTTACAAAAAAATTGCCCAAATGAATACGATTCACTATAATAATAAACAATCAATTTAAATTTCCACACTCTAAAAAATTTTTTTTTTTAAAAACAAAAACAGCTTTTTTAAGTTTCATATTTGGGTCCAAAGATGAAAGTTAAAAAACTTCATTTACCAAAATTCAAACTATTTCAAGTGTCGAGTTTTGCATTGAGTTTACGTATAATGGAATGATCGCATTTAGAAGAGAGAAATAAAACACACACACACATCTAACTTTTTCAAATATTATAGACAAATGTTTTTTTTTCACAATTTCAAGAAAAAAACAACTTAGGAATTCTTACATTTGTTAGAAATACTAAAAAAAAAATGACTTTAGTATATGCCAAATTTATATTCGTTACCTTTATAAAAATATTTTGTTTTTCTTTTTCTAACTTGTTTCCTTTTCCTTAATACTTAGTAAGGTTGGCTTTGCTATGCCTACATTGGCAGGTTGTTTTTTTTTAACTATATAAACATGAATAATTATTTTATATATTTGTAGCCTAAATCAAAAAATATTTATCATCATCATAAAAACTGAGTACCAAAGAAATTATGTAAGCCATGAGAAATTATGCAAACTATTTTTCCAAACGAAAACAAATTGCAATGTATGATTCGAAATATTAATTTTAATCGTTAAAAAAAAAAGAAAATTTAAAAATGTTACAAAAATAATTTTAAAAATAAAATTAAAAATCAACACTTCAAATAACTGTTAAAATTATTCAAAATTTATATCGCATACATATATACCGGTATATAAGATATGATATATATACAATATGTATGCAGAAAAACTTGTATATGGTATACATATAAATCTTTGGTCTCATCTTTTTTCTTAGTTATTTTAAGAGATCTGATTTTCATCTTGAACACACATTATTTTAATAATAATAATTATAAATAAATGCATTTTTATGCCTCATACATATCTTAATCGTTTTTGCTTAAACGTTTTAGTAATGATACTTAGCGGTAAATGTAAGTCAGTTTATGTGGTAAAATATTTATTTTCTTTAATCATGATTTACATTATTTTCAATTAAATTTAATTATTTCTAAAAAATAAATAACAGCGACCCCTGTGGTAATATTGTTTTGTAGGGAATGCTAAGTTCGTTTTCTATATGTATAAAAAAAAGAGAAAGTATTTTTGTTCTAAGTGAGAAAACAGATCGGAATCAAACAAAACATCAAATATATGGTTCTTGTACCAGGTTGAAAACTTTGCTTGTCTACATTTGTTGTCATGTTTGCCATTTGTAGTGTTCGTCAAATAGTTTTTTCAAACCAAACACACAAAAAAAACAGGAATAATGGTGTTCATTGTTTTCCCAAATTGCTGTGGCTGCCTCACCATTTATCACGTGATATAAACTTGCAAAACAATCTATGAATATGTTTTCTATGAACTCTAAAATATCTAAAATATTTTATAAAAAAGAATTCCAAAATTTTTATTATTTTAGAATGTTTAAAAATAAATATTCGAAATTTCGGAAAAGTTTGCAAAATTTCATATAATTTTAGCATTTTGAAAAATTCATATAATTTCAGCATTTTAAAAAATTCGTATAATTCGAAATTTTTTAAAATTTGTATAATATTAAAGTTTATGAAATAATTGTGAAATTTGCGTTTAAGGTAAAAAAGTATAAAGTACACAAAAATTTCAATACAAGTCTATTAGATATATCTACATATCAAAATTTTGGCCTAAATTTGGTATGTTCACATATTTTCCTAAAAAAAATACAACCAATTACCTCAAAATTTTAGAATAAAATGTTCTTTCAAATGAAAAAATGGACAATCTTTAAAAAATGAACGAACTTCAAAAAGACTTAATCGACGAAATGTTATGTTGAGCATATGTATCACGTGATATTGGTTAAAATGGCAAACAAACAGGTTCCCACCTAGCTTAGTTCCGTTGGAAATTTGTTAATTTCTTTTGTACACTGATAAAGTAAGGGTTAAAATTCAAGACTTGAAACCCCTTCTTTTGATCTACTGCTTCCACGTTCCGTAGCTGCGTCGGTTTGTCCGATCCCCCTCAAACAAAAGTGAACGATTCCAATGTACAAAAAAGTCATGTTTTTGTGCACTTATGGACGTGAACTGATTAACTGGCAGGATCGAGATATAATGTGTAATAATGTATGTAAATTTGTGCTTTTCTCTATAATATTCTAATTAACTGCTTGCTTTTAACTTTAACGACCCATTTCTTTACGTTGTTGTTGTTTTACTCTATTGCTTTAAACGACAATTCGAACCATGTTGAAGAAACTAAATTCTAATTTTTCTTTTCAACATAGGAAAAAAAATTCATTAGAGTTATTTTTTTAAAAAAATTAATTAATCTTTAAATATTTTAGGTTTAATTAATAAAAATCCATTAATCTTTACAAAATATAATTGCATGGAGCCATTCGCTTCCTATACTTAGCTATTGGTAAAAGTAAACTATGTACTTTGAGATAAAAGCTGTCGTATGGAGGTATATCATCCCTCAAAAAAACATTATAAAACTCGAGCCGAAATAGATTATTATTTCGAAAAAACTAAAACCAAAAATACAGGGGATAATGAGGAACCTATTTAAAATAATTAAAGTAGCGGCGAGAGTTTTACTTTTAGTTTTATTATCTCCCATACGACTTCCTGAACGTGCTCACACATCATCATCTTTAGAAAGCTAATGGCCTCGAAAACAAAATGCACCAGTAGTCTACTAGGCTTTGGTAAAATTGATTTTTGTGACAAATTAAAATAATTTAAACATCGAAATAAGTTACTTCACTTAGACAAAATACACTATATATCGTTCAACGCCAACTTAAAACTTTAAAAAAATTAATGAGTAGACCTATACTTCAAATCATTTGTTAACCACATGTATCACTTCCTTTAAATTATTTCAGTGTGAACATTTTGTGTTAAAACTGTGTTTCTTCAACTGGTTCGACTTTGCTTGGCTCTATTGTATGTTTCTCAATTATTATTGTTTTTTATTTTATTATTTTTCTACTACCGATTTATTTATTGGCTGTTTGCTTTTCCTTGGCATCTGATTAGATTTAGCAAGTGTGTTGTTGTTGGTAAAGAAGCGTCTAGCAAAACTTTTAGACCCACTTTTAAGGCTTCAACCAACAACGTCTTTATCAATATTTCATTCTTTTCGCATCGAATATGAATAAACCCCTTCGTGTGCGTTCTCTTCCAACACTAACGTCCTCACAGTTTTGGACAGAACTAACTTCTCGATAAATTATTTTCAACCAAAATTTCTAACACACGTATACATAACTATATAGGAAACATTCGTTTTGTTAATCGATCACTAAATCTGTCAAAATTCAAACCAGGAATGTCTGCATTATTTCTCTTTGAGGTTTACGCCTATTCTGGATTATTCTTTTGGATTTACGCTTATTCGATTCTCATAAAAAAATTTATAAAGTAATTTAAAATAACGAAAATTTTGCAAATTAAGCAAAAATTGTTGATTCAGTTGAATGTTACTTAATTTAGTAGGTTATGTTTTTAAAAGTCAAAATAATGAAATTTAGTTAAAAATTTGGAATATTTTCTATCGGTTAATTTTTTAATTAATGATTGATTTTTCAGTTATTTATTATTTTAACAATATAAGGTGAAATATTAATTTATAAATATAATAAATTTTTTTTTTAAAAAAAAAGTTGAAATATAATTAAAAGAACTATACTTTATGTAGGATAATTTTTCTCAATTTAACGATTGGTTTTTCCGATATTTGTTACTATTTTAACAATATTTTGCTTGTTGTTGTTCCTTGATTGTTCCTGGTTAAGAAATCGTTAGAAACAAAATTACTCGACCAGAAGAAAGGAAGAGATTACTTCCACTCGTTATTGGTTCCTATCCAAAAAAATAATAAAATGAATAAATAATATCAACAAAAAATTTATAAAAAAATATCCAAAAGTCCAAATAGTTAAAAAAAATATACATAAAAAAAATATACATACAATATAAATATAGAAATTACACACACACAATTTGTTTTCATGCTTACAAACCCATAATAATTGTTTATGTCGCATCATATCACCTTCACTATTTATTTTAAAAAGTTAAAATAAACGAGAAAGAACAAATCAATAAATTTTATACATAAAAATACAAATGTTGACTTCAAGTAAAAAAAAAAATTCGAAAACTCTAAAAATTGTCAACTTTGTAAAAATAAAATCCAATATTTGGCCATGTTTTAAAAAATACGGTTTTTCTTGGCAAAGCAAAAAATATTTTAACAAAAAAAAAAATTGAAAACAATTTTAGGCCGGACATTTTGTGGGAAGAGTTTTCTTGGCAGAAAATTCTATCGACCAATCTGTCAAGTAGTGTTAGGTTTTGTAGCAAAAATCGATTTCCTAACACTATCGAGAATTAAAACTAGCGAGCAAAAGCAACTCCGAAAAGCTGTTAAATTATGGATCCAAACGTTTAAAATGTTGATGCTGAATGTGTTTTCTAAATCACGTGCAAAACTTACCTTCGAGCAAGGGACTTGCAAAATTGATGAAAAAAACAACAACAAATAACATTTTTATCTAAAAAAAAAATCCTACTTAAGAAAGTTAATACAAAAAAAGTGAACCTTCTTCAAAACTCATTCATCCGATGCAAAAATTACACGTTTATTGATTAACCATGACTTTGCTCTTTCTCGTGTTCAAACAATTTTTTCCACCCTATAATTTTACACCGTTAACTTTAAAAAAGAAAATTAGAAGAAATTTAAAACTATATAGTAAACAAATTTTATTCCCTACATACAACAAAAACAAAATTGTATCTTTCAACAGCAGCTAGAATAATTTTAACAAAAAAATATATAGTACCCCTTTATTTTTTGTTTTCAATTCTCCCAAATGTGCTAAAAATTGTATCGTTATCAACGTTTGCAAAAAAATAATATGTGGCCCATAATATATCAATGCCTAGTACATATTACAAGGAGAAATTTTTTTTAATCTCCCCCCCCCCCCCCCACCTATCTGGTTTTAATTTTTCTTTTAAGTTATCGTTAAAATTTCCTCAAATCAAATAAAATATCGCTATATGTTTTACCTTTAATGTTGCTCGCAGCGCAATTTTCGTCTTTATCTTAACCTATAAACGTATATTTCCAATGTTAAATCTATATACATCGCGTATTTCTATATAGTAGCTGCTATTGAAAACTTGTTTTGCACAAACATGTTAATATACAAAATACAATGAAATATATGTAATAAATTAACCCATTGAAAATTAATTAACAAAAATTAACATAAAAATATATCAGATATATACAAATTATTAAGTATTTAACATGCGACTGCAAATCGGGTTATGTAGTGTGTTTTTTTATTATTATTTGTTTAGAGCACTATATTTCGTCTCTTTGCTGTCTCATTCCCGAGAACATGTTTATCCCTTTCCATGAGTTGAGATACACGTGCAGAAAGAAAGATAATCAGGTGACATGCTGAGCATTATCTTCCATTTTTAAAGTGCGTGACATGCACCTCCAGATAGGCTTCACGCATAGCACTAACTATATGTAAGGTAGCTTACCTTTCCCAAATAACGAAACTTATGACTGCATCTCGTTATAATTTTATGTTATTTTTGTAACATAAAATTTTGTTATTAAATATGTTAATGTTGGTTGGTAAAAATAAATTAATTATGTTAAAATTGGTTATTTTTGTAACCAATTTTGTTTAATATTATAAAACAATTATATGAATTTTTATTATTTTTTATAATTATTTTTATTAAATCATGAAAATATAATTGAAACAAGTCTGATAACAAAACCAACAAATACATGCTTTTTTTAAAATTATTTATTTTATTTTATAATATAGGTTTTCCAAAATTGATTATGTCAACAAAACATTTCATATATAAAAAATAAATTTTGAAAAAAAGTGAATATATAATATTATAAACAATGCACTCATAGTTTTAAATAACCACTCAAGTAACAAAAAGGGGCTGTGATTTGCACATTCCAATTGGAAGGCTGATTGACATATTTCTGTTTGTTAGGAAAACAATTGCGTTGCAACGTTTTTTCTACATTAAACAATTTATACAGTTACAAACCAAATATACTATTTAGCTGGTCAGCATTTTAATTGGTTAGCTATTAGTTGGTTGCTGATCAGCTTTAAAAATTTCTATTGTATTTTAATGCTAAAAGCGTCGAGCATTTTCAGAAATACGAATCAATACGAACCAATCTCGTAAATGATAGTTTAAACTAATCTGCCAAGCGGCCATTAGACAGGATAATTCATAATTTAACAGTTAAAAATGAACCATTACTTCATTCAACTGGTCCAAACAAAAGAATTTTGATTGTTTAAGTAAACAACAAAAAATTATTTTAAAACAATTCTTTTAGTATAATGGTAGTTATAAAATTATTGTCAAACGTTTTCTCCTATTTAAAAATGTTAAACAAAAACTTGCATTTAACCACCTCAACGAAAATTATATAGAAACAATTTAGCTCAACAATACAAATAATATTTTCATTAGTGTGGTTTTACTTATATATAAAATAAATTGAAAACAAAAAAGACGAGTTCTTGAAATATTTCGTATAAATATGTTGTAAATTACTTAGACTGACACTGATATCTGATTGGTTAAAAAATATACATTTAAAATATATAAATAATGTATAACATAATAAATCATAAAATGTGAGTAAACTATTTTAAGTATATTTAAAAATGTAAAAAATAAGAATGGTAATAATTTAAAGAGTAAGAACGAAATCATATGCTTTGGTGATATCATTGATATCATGTATTGTTTCAAGTAAAAATGATAACTGACTGACAGTACAATATAGTAGTGAAAAACAATTGACAAGTTGTAATTTCTCTTCAACTTTTTACTACTTTATTATTAAAAAAAACAATAACCAGGTTACTCACAGTTAGTCAAGAAAAAAATAGTTTCTTCAAAATTGTTTCCAATGACGAAATATTCAGAGCCCTCCAAATGTACTATGTGTACAAAGAAAGCTGTAAGATTCACTTCTAATAACCAAGTCTAATAAATTGATTGAGTCGAGTTTTTAATGATATACTTCAACATCAAACAAATATGTTAACTCATATATATTTCTATAATATATACACCATTTTATAAAAAAAAGAAAACAAATACTGTATTATTGGACAAAAATATTTTAAAAAAATTTAGAAATTACCTGAATAATGTTTTAAATTATGAGTATTCGAAAATATTACGTTAATAATGTATAAATTTAAAAACAAAATTACGTTAAAAATTTCATCATAACAAAAAAATACGTGTGTAAAAAAATTACAACTTTTCCATATACAAAGAAGTACAATCTACTAATCAACAATTATTAGACTTGGCATAGAATTTTTGTGGGTCCTTACAGCAAACGTTCTAGGTATAGTGTTCGCATGTCATGTAAAATAGATATTAGAAAAGAGAAAATTGTTTCTTCTCGTGTCCAATGTTTTAGTTAATTGTTTTCTTGTGTTGTTTCTTCTTAAACACTTAACAGCAAAGGATGGCTTCTCTTTCTCTCTCTCTCAACTGTCAAAGGGGTAATCTGTCTTTGCATAATGAGCACCATGTGTACAAATTTTGTACGACTGATGCTGACTGTGAGTTTCTTATAGACAAGCACTGGTGTACAAGATGAAGTAGAGCAATTAATTAAAACAAAATAATTAATACTCGGGATGAACAACCATTTTAAAAATGTACAGTTTAAAAACAAAACCAACAAGACTATAACCGTGATTGTTACAGACAAAGCAAGTTGAAAGAGATTATAAGATTAATGTTATTTAAAATAATATAAGGGTCGCGATTATTAAATTTTTTAAATAATAAAAAAAGTAATTGTTTATTGCATTGTTTGATTGTTTTTCTTTTAATGTAATAAAAGTTTAACTTGCTTCGTGTATTGAATTCCGGTTTTTTAAATGTTTTTAAAACAAATATCCGGGTTATATGAGTAAACTTTAGCTAGTTTTAATTGCCAGATTCCAAAACAAAATAAATAAATAGTAATAAAAGATTCTAAATAAAAATAAAATAATTAAAACTGTCAGCGAAACGTGTTCAAGCAATACGATTTTTTCTACATCATAATAAATATTACTAATAATAATTTAAAAAACAAAAACATTATATCCTTAACCCTTTCCTTTCCCGTATTCCTCGTAACCATTTAAAAAATATCGACCAAAAAAAATAATAATGGAAATTTATTTGCAATTTTAACTGTGGGATGCCAATCATTCCGTCGTTATTGCAAAATGAAAATTTGTTTTCTTACACACACAAAAAAAAATTCTTTTGCAAAAAAAAAAAAAAATTGTTTAATTAAAACGACAAAATTTGGACTGATTAATTTTTTCCCTCATTCTTGTAATGCTTCAAATTAATTTCGAAATGTCATTTGTTTATTAGCTTTTTAAACTCGAGATGAATTTCAGATCATCTAATAATTTTTATGTTCACTATTGTTGGTTGTTTTTCTTTTCCAGAAAACTTTTTAAAAAAAAAATAATATTGGAATTGTTTAAAATAACAATTTTATCTTTACATTATTATATTTACCAAAAAAAAAATAACCTGTTATGTAAAAGGCAGTGAACCAACCCAAAGTGTGAATTGTAGATATTAATCTATTACCGAGAAGATGATAAAGTACAGTGTACTATAAGAGTTCTTCTCACATTACAGCACAAATACCAAAAAAAAAATATTATAATAATAATAATAATAATGTAGAGAAAAACCAAGATTTGTACGGTGGTACATAGAAAACAAAATTACCTTCTCAAAACTATGTTACTATTACTTCGATACAACTTTCTGTTAGTTTGTTAATTCTTATAATAAAAAGGACAGAAAAAAGTCAAAGTAGTGTAATATATTATACTGAAATTTTCAATTTCAAAAAATAACACAAAAAAAAACAAAACTGTACCGTTTCATTTTTTTAACTACTTTTTAGTAAATAAAAATCAAACAGAAACAAAAATATCATGCAATTTATTTGTATCATTATTATTATTGAAAAAAAAATGATGATGGAAAGCTTTAACTCAAATTATCTCTCACTTTGTACAGAATATTATGAATATGAAAATATGAAAAAAAAAATCGATTTTTTATTATTTAAAAATGTATTTCGGTTGATGTTTCTTAAAAAAATTTGATTATGCTATTCATACTATTAATTAACTATTACTACCACTACTAATTCTAGTTGAACCATTGCTTAATATGAGAAGATGAGAAGAAAATACTGTATACTTTATTAATGAATGAGGAAAAGAAAATCTTTAACCCAACAAGCAGACAGCTAGTGTTTTCCTTACAGTAATAATAAGTAATAAATACATTACTACTACTACTACTAATACTACTACTAATACTACTACTACTACTACTAATAATAATAATAATAATGATAATAATACTGATGATGATACTACTATCAGACTTTTTTCTATATACCTTGATATATTCACAGTAGTTGTACTATTACGTTGAGAAAAACAAAAATGCATTTTCGTACCATTTGTGTATAAAATTAAAACTCGTTGGATTAAAACTAAACTACAAGATAAAGAATTATATCTCATGTTTGTGTTTTATTACATATATATAGTGATAAATAGTGAACTTGATTTTTTTTTGTGTTTCTTCGGATATGTTATGTGATTGAATTGCGACATATGAATAATTTTCATATGCTGTTGTGTTTTTTAATAGTGTTTTTTATAAAAATGATGCTTTTTTTTGTTATTTTAATATAAATTTTTTTTTATATATACATATGAGTGATCTTCTAGTTTATTTTTAATCCAACGTTTTTGAAGCATGTAGTTCTTTTGGAACATTAAGCAACGCTCACCCTTCCTTCAGTTTGTATTATAGACTTTAATAAAAAGGAAATAAAAGCACTGTTCACCTACCACAAAACTCAAGCAATCAATGTACTCTTTATGTATATACTATTTTCACTTTTTTTCTAGTACAAAAATCATGTATTTTTTGTTGTACAATTTTATTTTAGAAAACTTTTTTTTTTAAATGTGTACGTCAATGCACTCTAGTTGTTGTTTTTTTTTGCACCAATTAATTTTTTTTATATATATTTTAATTTTTGTTAAAATATCTCTTACCTAATCCTTTGAGTCAATTGCTATAGTTTTAATAATACGTAAGTGTTAAAGTTTTTTCAATAGTAAGATTAAATGTCTTTTTTTTTTTAAAACTTAGATTTTCAAAACTGAAAGAAAATTGTGTCAGAGGTATTTCTGGAAAAAAAAAATGTTTTTGTAATATTTGTCACCGTGTATTATTCAAAATACATCAATAAGTGCAAAATTTTTGGTGACGACAAGGATAATACATATATCAAACTACCACTTTTTTGTTTGTTTTCCGTTGTTTTTGGGATCTTCATCTATCCATTTCCATGGATGTGTTGCGTTTTTTAAATAAAGAAAAATTCACCTGAGAAGTTATGGATATTGTCAATTTTTAAATATTTCGTACGAGTAATTAGCATTAATTAATTACAATTTTTTTACAAAAAAGGAATTTACAGTGTTTGGTACTTTTTTTCTAACCGAAAAGCCGCTTGTAGGGTTAGTGGTCAGAAATGGTTATTATTGTTGTTTTTATCTAATTTAAACCTGTCTAACCTAACGTCTATGGGTTTAGAAGATAATACCAGTTTAAATTAGGTACAAAATACACTTAATCTATCATTAATCATGAAATTGATACGTTTTTGTTTATTTTATCGGTACTTTCCTGTTATAGCCGGGACGAGTCTGATGTTGATATTTCCTTTGTACTTTATTTTGTATGAATTTATTTTGCAGGTTAGGTTAGAAAAAACAAAGAAATGTATTGTATTGTTTTGTTTTCTTAACCTAACCTGCAAAGTAAATGCATAACCAAGTACAAGCAAAGAGCAACTCATACTCGCCCCGGCTATAATAGGAAAGTACCGTTTTATCTAACTGAAGCTGAATTTTATACCCTAGTGTCACAAGCGGATACTCGGTTAAAAAATATGTACCCATAGTTATAAACGATATATACAAGAAATGAAATATTTTAACTACTTCACGAAAGTTCATCGTATGTCGAATCAAATCAAAATTTACAATACGTGTAAATTCCTTTAGAATTTTGAACAGAATACAATGCGTCTAAATTCCTTGTTTAGTTAAAAAAATCAAAATATTAAGTTTAATTTCGTTTATTTATATATAGTTAAAGATATTTTATAATTAAAGGGCCTTGTGTAAAAGTGTATTAAGTAAATGTGTTTTACACTTTCGACAAAGGTGCGTTTAACGATTTGAACTTATCTTCCGTCTATGGGCTACTTCACACTTCTTGCACTAACATCTTTGCACACATTGTTGTTTTGCTTAAAATTATGCATTGGAAAGGTACAAATGTACCTGACACGTTCAAAAAATCTTCTAAGTTATTTTTGACAAAAACCCCAACTAAACACCTATTTACACCAAGCCTTTCAACTGTATGCAAATTTTGAATACGTGTTTCAAAAGCAAATCAAAATCTTTCTCGCATGTTTTGTATTACAGTGTCATGTATGATTTAACTTGATTTCGGTGCTTCTATAACTTACATGTTACTGTAAACAACACACGAGTAGAGTTTAAATTTGAAGCGAATTTGTAAAAAAATTTGTAATCAAGAAAATGCGGTTCAAATTTCAACTTCTCATTCAAGTACAGTATTTCTAATTTTCAGAAGACAACAACAACAACAGTGTTACATTTCGGTGCAAAAAACAAGTTGAATTTTATTCGTTACAAGTTTTCTAGCTACCACTTTAAAGGATGATGCAAAACTAACTTTTTCAAAATGCAAAAGTAGAAGAAGAAGAACCTCCTTTCTCCCCCCGAAAAAAAAAAGAAGAGAAAACCGTTGGAATTCCTGAATTGATTTATGCTCGACAGAACCCCATTTTTATACCAACGCTTTTTGAATGCTTAGGTAAACAAGCAGAAAGTATTCAAGCAAAAAAATAAAACGAAGAAAAAAAACTGGAAGGCAAAAAAAAAAACGAGTGGATAGTAGCAAAGATGATAGCGACACGGTGGATTAGTTTGGGATGGTGTTTGCCAAGGCACGTTGATCGAAAGCCATGGTCCAGGAATCCATGAGAAATGTTGGAAACAAACTCGAGAGCTGGCCCCTCACGTAGGTTGCAAAGAGACCTAAGGTGCAATTGCTATTTGACAACCAACACCTTATCTTCCCCAGGGATACAAAAGCAGGGGGACAATTTGCTTCTTGTGCGTCGAGGAGAAAGCGAAGACAAATTTTCGGGTTTCGAGACGAGATAAATGACAAACACTCAACGTGACTGCGTACTACTTTTTCGTCAATTGCAGCTACAGCCTAATCTGCAACTGACAAGAATAAACCTACAAAAAAATACACCTTAAACCTTGTTCAACAACAATAATAAAAGTCACTATGAGTACCTACGGGTGAAGTGTGGATTATTAAGATACAAACCCCTTAAAAACTGTTTGAAATATCAGAATCGATCGTAGAAAAACATCAATCTCAAATGAATCGTCTTGGGTCATACCGAACTAAGTCAAAAAACGTCGATTTGAAACACGTACATTAAAAATGCATTTTAAGAATACGCTTTATGTATAATTTTGTTTTATGCAAATTTTATATTAATTTTTTATTTATTTTTAATGTGTCTCTTGGGGACAAAATCAGTTAAAATTTAAATTTATGCGCTCTTTGAGTTATTTCGATATTCGATCGATCGAGTTTTGAGTTATTCCATTCTAAATTTCTGCAAAATTCGATTTCTCCAAAGTTCAATTTGTGCGAATCTAGATCAATACGATCTTTGAGTTATGTGTTATTCGATTTATGTGAGATTTTATTTTTTATATTTTGACAAATTTTATTCGATTTGCACGATGTTCGGACTTATGCGGTTTTCGTTTTAACCGGTCCTCACTGTATGCGATTTTTGGTCCATTGGACTACACAGTATATTATCATAAACATCTGTAGATGGTACTAGTAATTTCAACTACCAACTTAGTCACAGTCACAAAGTCACTCACAAATGAAGCTAATATAAAGCGTATAATAAAAATGATGTTTCAAGTATGGTTTGTCCAAGGGTTGCATGCTTGGTTCATAGTACTGTGTAACTCTCTCTAATCGGTCCAGCGATATAATTCTTAGTTTATGTCTCGATCATGACTTAGTGGCCCCATTTCAAGCATTAGTTCGAAAACTGCAATTCAAGTGAGGGTTAGTTCACTACGGATTAACAAAATCCAAATATTGTACGGTATTTTTGCAAAACAAAAGAAATTTCTACCAAATTATTCTCCAACTAAAAAATCAAGTGAAAGTAACGTACAAAGTTTTGACTTTTATATTCTATGCACGGGTTTTTGTTGTTTGGGTAGACGCCAAGTACTTTGCTGTACTTTGCACCTACCACGCATGGAAATATGGCTAACAATATACGTTGATTGTCAAAACAAATTCTCCACTGTGACAAGCAAAACTGCAAAAGTTTTTCATGAAAAAATAAAAACCCGCCACATTCGCCTTCGGACCCATCAATTTTCATTTCCACGAAGGAAGAAAAAAAAAGCAGCCCTTGGTGGACATGGAATGCAAAAATCCTGCCAACCCAACGTTTCTTTCGAGTCATCATTTTTGCCAAACCTCTTTATGATTTGTTTTCCTTTCCCGTTATTGTAACGTCAAGCTCGTGCTTCTAAACTATCCATCTAAAAATATACGTTAAAGTTTGAGTCCGTGTAAGAGAGGTTACCTTCAGCCCCCCACATATGTGCTTGTAGCAAAATGGAATAGATTTCAAATTCTAATTAACATATCAGAATCTGTCGAAAAGAATGATATAAACATGAAGCGAGGGAAGAAGAAGAAGAAGAAATAAAAATCGTGTAATGTGAAAGAAGATGGCAAGATTTTGGGTCTCTGTTTTTTTTTACCTTCTTCTTCTTCCTCTACGCAACTTTCCACTTCCGATCCAGGCACGCGAGCAAAAATTGTTCCCCTGGGAAACCATTAAGGTGACCTTTTTTTGACCTCTAAAACAACGACAGATGCAGAATCTGAACCCCACGAAATACGAGAAAAAAGACACACACAAAAATGCTCACTTTACCAAAAAGGAGGAAAAAACGTGTACCAGAACAAATGCTATCTAAGACTTGTAAGGATCATAAACGGAACCTAAGAAATTCTATACCTTTTTTTTTTATTATATTGAGTATCCTATAAACAACAACAAAACATGACCCGTGGACCCATTCCTCAAAAAATATGAGTTAATACAATCCTCTTTTTTGATCGTATTACAACGCTCGTACGTACCAACCTCTGTTTTGTTGTGTGTTAATAACACTTGAAGTAAGGGGTGATATACTAGCCTTATTTGCAGGAGATTTTGAGAGCAAAGCAATAGTATAGGAGCATTCTCTCCACAAATTCCAGAATGGTCCAGGTCTCAGTTGTCAGTCGATTCGGATTCGTCGACCAAGTGCAAATGGTGGGGTGTTTGGTTTACTCGTTGGATGAGAACAAAGTCTTTAAGGAAGATGAACATTCCAACTATTAATTTCAACAAAATCCCATGGTTGGCATTCTTCAATTTTACGCAGATAACCCGCATCTCAACATCAATGGAACGGTTTCAAGTATCACCTGAAAATCTCCCAAGTAACCGACGTGATTTTTAATTAACATTTTAAGTGTAAGTTTATAAATTATACAGTCATTATGAAGTACTTGAGCATTTTGTTTCATTTTAATAATTTTGTTCTAATTTACTACGTTTTAATAAACTCAATTTGTAAAAAAAAATAGTTAAATATGTAATTTATTAGTTTAGTATGTACTAAGAGTAATTTATTTATTTGATTAAAGTTTTTATTTTATTAATTTCTTAAATTAAGAGTATCACTGTAAATAATCTGCATAACGCATTTGTACAGAGTGATTTAAAATAGCCATTCCTGACTATTCCAGATGTTTTTTTACATGCCTTATTTTATCTCTAAAAGTTTGAAACTTCAAAACAGATTTTAGATCATCCTGTAGAACTTCATAACAATATTCCAGTTTGTCCGTCTAATGACAATGGACATGTTGAGAATCTGAAAATAAATTTATTTTTGTAAACTAGTAATAAATTTATTTGCTTGCTAATTATTTTATTATTATTAACAATGTTTTTCTTAATTATATACATACATTTTATTATGTATACATATAAAATGATAAAAACTTACATTTATAATAACCCTGAATTAAGCGGCAAAAGTGTATAAATAGCTATTTACTAAGACTTAATAAAATATTAAGCTAAAAATTTGTTGGTGAAATGATTTCGAAACGCGGGTTAATGGCGTAAAATTATAGTAACCAAAGTTTAAGGATTAAAGGAAAAATATTGTTACCCTACATTTTAGATCGCATTTGTGAAAGACACTTGTTATTCTGTTTACGTAAAGCACCTTGCGAGTCAACTTGAAATGGTGCCAAAATCGTTTGGGCAAATAAAAATATAATAATCGATAGTATCGATGAATTGCTATTCGAAACTTTTTTTCATGCCAATTTAAATTTAAATAAACAAATTTTGTGCCAATTTATGATACTTTCCTGTTATAGCCAGGTTCAGTCTGATGTTCCTATTAGCTTGTACTTAATTATGGATTTATTGTGAAGGTTAGGTTAAGAAAACAAAACAATATACGTTTAATACGTTTCTTTGTTTTTCCTAACCTGACCTGCACAATAAACCCATAATTAAGTACATGCAAATAGCAACATCAGACTGGGCCAGGCTATAACATGAAAGTACCCAATTTATTTTAATTATAATCCATCCAAAACAAGATAAGCCTTTTTATACGCTTTATAATAGCTTCACTTGTGAGTGATTTTGTAAGTGAGCTAGGAATTGAACGCATACTGGCATTTACAGACGTTCATGATAATATATTGTATAATCCAATGGATCAAAAAATAAAGTGAGAATTCCATGAATCAAAAACTGCCTAAGTCCAATGTAACCTTTCGAATGAAAAAATTACAGAAATCGAAAATAAAATTACTCAAAACTCGCATAAATGAAAAATCACATTATTCAAAGATCGCATTACCGGTAGTCTAAATTTGCATTAATCAAAATTCACATAAATTGAAATTTGCATAAATAAAAACTAAATGAAAAAATGTAACTGCTCAAAACTCGCATAAATCGAATATCGAATGACTCAAAGGTCGCATAAATCTGAATGAAGCGAAACTATATATATGAAACTTATGCTTAAAAATTATTATAATGTACTTGTTACTTATTCAAATTACAAGATGTTACATTACAATTCTATACGTACCAGATATTATAAGTAAGCTGGTTAATATCTAGGTCATTTAGTTGTATAAAATTTTATTGTTTTTTATTATAAAATAAATATATAGTTTAAAAAAAAAAAATAAAAGATAAGAAAATTGGAACCTAAAATAAATTTTTGTCTACATTCCAAAATCTGTTATCCCTAGGAAAACGACTGGCAAAAAAATAGAATAAAAACCGTCACCACATTTCAAAACCAGTATTGGCGAAAATTGGATCGTAAAGCAGGAAGGGTTTAAAAACGGGAAAAAAAAACATTTTCTGCAAAAAAATAAAAAGCTGAAAAATATGTCACGTATGATTGTGGTTGTGCTCGGAAGAGGAAGAAGTAGACGAAAAAAAAGGGGTAAAGTAGTGACCAAATTGTACCATCGATTCTCGTAGAAAATCCATTTCCATTGAAGGTTAACTTCGCCTTGATTTAGGACAAAGGCGATCGAGCGGTCAAGATGAAGAGCACAAGATAAAAACAAAACGAGTCATACACATCCCTCCACTTTCTATTGCAATATAAAGAAATAGAAACTAGAAATAAAAGAAATCTAAAAGTTAAAAAAAAAAAGTTGAAAAAAAGGAGAAAAATAAATTTTATAGATAAGATGGCAGGAATTGGATTAAAACAAAAAATTGTACTGGCAGTGTATAAGCAAGAAGTGTCGTAGGGAATAAACAGACGTTTGTGTTTGCAACAAAAAGGAAAAAGGTTTCAAGCTACTCCGGAAACATACCATCAGTGGACACTCGAAAAAGAAGAAAATAAGCAACAAAAATCGATCTGTATTTTTCAAGTCTTGTGGTAGCAAAATACCATACGAATTTCTTTGGGTTTTTTCGTTACATTGCAAAAATATTTTTTGGCGAATATTTTATGATTAATATCGATTATTTTGAAAAAAAAATAATGCATAGCCCATATAATGGAACCTCTATATTGATCCGTTCCAGAAAAAAAAAACTGACGAATACTGAATATGACGAATCGATTGCAAATAGTTTGTGAATCGTCTTGTTACCGAAGCCTCAATGTTAGCACTCAATTGATATTGATCTTGTTATGATAACAACTGATATTGTTTTTCTTATAAACTGACTTTTCATGACCTTGATTGTGACTTTGGGTGACAAATATTAATTTTTGGACAAATATCGGAGCATTATTTTGCCGAAAAAATGTGACGAATATTGGATTCGATGAATACAGAAGCTGACGAATATAGAGCATCCACTCTACTTTATTTGAATAAGAATTTGGTGATAAAACTAAATCGATAACAAATGCATTATTTCAAAAGAAGTACCGTACATTAAAAAATGTTTTTTTTTTTTAAGAATGCGCTTTATATATAGTTTATACGAATTTATATTTATGCGATCATTGAGTTATTCGATATTCGATTTATGCCAGTTTTGAGTAATTCCGTTTTTGATATCTGCAAGTTTCGTGCGTATTTCGATTTATGCGAATTTAGATCGTGATCTTCGAGTAACGTGGTATTGAATTTATGCAAGTTTTGAAAACTATTTTGGAGTTCTGCAAGTTCGATTTATGACAATTTTAATTTATGCCGCATTTTCATTTATGCCAATTTAAATTAATGTGATATTCGATTTATGCGAGTTTGAATAAATATTATTTTTTGAGTTCTGCAAGTTTGTATTTATACGAATATCGATTTATGCCAATTTTCATTGATCTTTGAGTAACATGATATTCGATTTAGGCGACTTTTAAAAAATTTTATTTTCGAGTTTTACAATTTGCAATTCGATTTATTCAAATCTTGTCACATCGGACTTATGCGGTTTTCTATTTATGCGTTCTTGCTTTATGCGACTTTTGGTCTATAAGACTATACAGTATACTATCATAAACGTCTGTAGATGTCAGTATACGTTTAATTCCGAGCTAAGTCACAAAGTCACAAAGTAACAAACTCACTCACAAATGAAACAAATATAAAACGTGCAGTATAATGAGACACACAAACATTGAAATGTCAAAAACACTTTAGATAAAAATAAAAATCGCTTAAAAATTCATCGTTGACTACGAAAGATTACCAACACTGTGAATAATGGTAGCAAAACGTTGTCACTAATAATTTGTCAACAATATTGTCAATCCATTGGTGTGACACAATTTACATTGCTGGAATTAAAAACAATTCCACTGAATAGTAAATTTTATATCGTTTCATTACAAAATTTTGATTTGATGCGTGGGAAATTCGTTACTTTTTTTTGCATAATTCACTGTCATTGAATTTTAAAAGTTATTCGGAATATTCTTGAAAAAATAAATAGATCCCAAAAAATTTGCCGTTTATTGCATCTCATTTAAATTTGATTATACGGCAACAGCGTTCAAACCTCCTAGAACTCAACAATTCAAAACGGTACCTTCAATTTCTTGTAACTAATTACAGTATAATTAGCTATACGTAGATGATAATGCAAAACTCATCAAACAGTCACACTGTGTTAACATAAACCTATTCTTGGAAAATAAAACCACGGAAAACATAAATATTTACTCAATAGAAAAAAAAATCATGTCAACAAAAATTACATTCGATTCTGCAAAAAACATATTTGCGCATTCTATTTGAAATAAAATGCGCAAATATTTTTTTAATTTAAAATTTATTTAATTTTTAAACAAAATTCTTATTTTTTTTTTAAATGAAAAGATTGCATAACTAACATTTTGATTCATAAATCGAGCGACAATACATTCACCAATTATTTAAAAGTGCAAGAAGAGGAGATATTGTCGTGTTTATGCAAGAGTGAGTTTCGTTGGCGTACTTATCGATTCTGTCTACATGCATATATACATAGACACATTACTAGCATGATGTATAGTGATGGTTTTATATTTTTAAAGAGTTGGCGGAAAGTCCTCATGTATAAATCGTGAAAACAGCCTTCCACTGTTTGTGTCCTGTCAAAGTGTTTAGCTGCAGGCCAGAATAGCGATCGATCACGACAATGTGTTCGATTCAATATAGGCAAACGAATCTAATTTAGGCGGTTTAGAACGAAACGCCACTTGGTTCAAACTGAAAAAGCGCCAAGTAGAAGAAATAAAATAAAAATCGAATCCCTTCAATTTTATACTTTTTTTCCTTTAAAAAACCGCAATCGGCACCATCTTACATAAAATAGCTCAAATAAACAACTAATAAATGTAGATTTATTTCAGCTAATAGTTTTGTAAATAAAATTGAAGGGCCTGGTGCTAAAGAAGGATGAGTAACATTTTTACAATTTTGAGGATAATGCGTTTCAAAGTCTGAAATTTACCTTATTGTCTATAGGCTATTTCAAACTTCTTGAAACTTTTTTATTGTCTACTATTATTTATGCACGCATTGTTGTGTTGCTCAAACTTATGCATTACAAAGATAAAATTGCACCAAACACATTCTAAAATGCTTTTAAGAATACGAGCTTGGTGTGAAAGAGTGTTAAATGTTACTTAACACCCTTTCACACTAAGCTTTTCAGTTAATTACACATTTGTTTGTCTGTTTGTGCGAGCATGTTAAAAAACAATTTACCAATTTTAATGAAACTTGATAACCGAGATAGGTTCCACTTAGAAAAAACAGACCGTTATCAATATTATAATCAGAGTTGTTTTAATATTAGCAGTTTAATTAGTTGACCTTTGGGTATGGTCCATCGTAATGAATGTAAGGATGGAAAAGTCAAAATATTTGGACTAAAATGATCGAAATACTTTGTTGTTCACTATGTACTCTCTACTATACATAGAGTAGTATTTGATTGGTGGGGTTTTGCTAGATGTTATTAATCACTATTGTCACTGTTGCATTTTGATGTATATAGTTATTTAATAGTTCATAATAGATTATAAGTGTGAATTTCGTTTTTCATTATTTGAGATTATTACTTGACATGGTGCAATCTGTGGGTACATAAGTTAAAGTAGAAATATTATTGTACTTATAAATATATGTATACTTTTTCCTATTTGTTTATGATGAATCAGTGACACTCACTTTAGGCAACCTTCGTTAGAGGAGCAATCCGTAAGGTTGCCATTCTTTGTTTACCTAGCTTAATTACTTGATGTCATGTAATGTATAATGTATTTATTAAGATGGTATACAAAAAGTAAACAAACCAAAATAATAATAATAATAAAATTTAAAAAAAAATAATAATAATAACTGACAAATTCAAATATACATTTTTATGACCTATCCATCCTACAGAAATTAAGATAGACCATACCCAAGGGTCAACTAAGTAAACTGCTGATTAAAAAACCCATAACCAAACAACGAGTGAAAAGACTGCTAATTAAAACAACTCTGGTTATAATATCTATTAAGAAGCCGTAAAAAATCTGTAGCCATGGCGCTGTGTTATGTTCGAAAGCCTTCAATAGTTGTAGCTATGCGCTGTGTAATGTTGAAAAGCCTTAAGAAATTGCTGTGCGCTTAGTCAAGCAGGAAAGCGTTACAAAGCTGTAGCTAAGCGCGCTGTTCTACAGGAAAGCGCTCGATTTTGCTAATTGACAAGCCTGATGTAAAAGGGTGTTAAGTTACATTTTAGTGAAAGAATGACTTAAAAGCATTTTCGAATGTGTTAGGTGCGATTCTATCTTCCTAATGCATAATTTTGAGCAATACAACAACGTGCGCAGAAATATTAGTGCAACATGTGTGAAGTAGTCTATAGAGAGCAAGGCAAGTTGATATTTTTAAACGCGATTTTCTCGAAATTGTGTAAAATGTTACTTAACACTATTTTACACTAGGTCCTTCAATTATTGTGCAAATAGTTAAAAATCCCAACCTTTGCACTGTGAATATTCGAGAGTTTATTGATGAGTTTGGTTATTCACGATATGAAGATAAGTTTTTCTATATCTGCAGACTGGAATGAACTTCCTCTCAAACTAAATCAACCGGTTTTTTTTTATGTTTTAAACAAAAATGTATCTCATCTTGTAAACATTTTTATCATAAAATCATTAACCATTTTATGTCATTGTGAACCTCACACATGTTATCACTGTTTTATTCCTTTTTTTTGTATCTTTTTTAGTGGATACAAGAGGAGAGTGGTAAAGAATCACACCAATCACACGTGTTGGTGTGATTTTGGTAGAATTTAAATTTGGTTGTCGGTTAATGTTTTGGAGTGGTTTTTTGTAGTCGTGTTGTCTTTTGTGTGTGTTTTGTGTTTATCACTGTGATCAAATTTCTAAATGAAACGAAAAGTTAATGTCTGAGGTGTTTTAATGGTTGTTTTTGGACTACCCAGTAAGTTAAAGGTAAGTCACCTTTTTTGATTTTTTTATCGTGGGAAGTGATTTGCTTATTTTTAAAGTATTCTTTTTAGGTTTTCTAATTTTTTGTTTATGATTTTTTATGACTATTGCAATGTTTATTGCATGCAAAAATATCATGTTTTGTATTGTGTGTTTTTTATTTGTTATAACTGTCAACTTATTTCTGCACAGGAGTGTACATTTAAATAAATAAAAAAAAAATAAATAAATAAAAATAAATCCCTAGAAATTTCAGACTTTACGAATTTACTAGTCCGGTAGCAACTTCGGTGGTTCGCGATTGAAATCTAAAGTAACATTTACAGTAAATTCTTTGGTCCATATTTGCTAATTTTACAGTAAAAATAACAGTGAATATTTTGGTTCATAATGTTTAATTTTACAGTTCAGTTTGCCATTTTTCCTTAAATTTTATTGGCTTGAAAACTCCGCTAATCCGGCTAATTTTTTACTCTAGAACTTTCCGAATTAATAAAACCTAACCTGCTTTTTAAATTCGAAATATTTAATTTGTCCCTAATTAAATTAATGAATTTAGAACTGAATCATAAAAACCGCAAAAATAAACTATAATTTTCCTCCAATTTATTTTAACAAATCGAATATAAAAATGACAAAAACTCAGATAAAATCGGTAATTTAAAATTTTCACAAAGGCCGGATTTGTCTACTTGAAATTTAAATTTGTTTAATGAAATTTTATCATTGACAATAGCTTTAAAGCAAACTGAATTAGTCAGCTTACCAAAATGTAGGTAAATACAGAAAGAGTTCATATTCAAGACAAAAGTTCATACAAACAAAGAATCTGCTTTATTAATATAGAGATTAGAAAGATAATTGTAAAAAAGAGAAATTGAGAATGCGTAAGGCCCATCAGTAACGAATATAGGACTTTGCTATTGAAGGGCTTCGTGCATCAAATAATGGTGAGTTACATTTTTTGTTGCCAATTTGAAAAAATTGGCATTTCACATCAAACTGTTTTTCACTACTGTTTCTAGTTTGTTACTTTACCACTTCCTGGGATTTCCAGAAAATAGCATCATAATATAGAAAATTATCTTGTTGATTAATATGCTGCTCTATGGAGTTTCTCACCAGAAAAACCGCTTTCCTAAACAATTTTTAAAATTTGTATTACGATTGTGCTGCACGAAGCCTTTCAATTGAATTTTTGCAATTACTCAAAACTTTTATTCGAATAAACTGAGATAAGTATTTTGGTTACCTCAGTTCGAATGAACTCACAAATGCCGATGGTTCCAGAGCAAAACAGTTTGTTTTTTTTTTGTAGTAATTTAAACTAAATCGTTTTCTCCGATTGAGTAAAGAAAACATTCTTATTTTTTTTCTTCACATTTTCAGCCTACGATATATAAAAACAAACAAACAATTAAGTAGGAAAGAGGAAGAAAACAAAATCAATGTGTTCGTGACCAAAGGTCGTTCGGAGAAAAACCAACAAAACGAGGAGGAAGAAGAATTTCCATTCTCCATTGAATTGTATTTAATAACACGATAAACTGCACGTCCCTAGACAAACCCTCGCGTGCCCAACGATGTTAAATTGACACTAATCAGCTGATCAGACACGGCAATTAGCTTTCCCCCGTCACACTGCTCTTGATCTAATTTTCAACTAGCAGCTGAACTCGTTTAACTAGGTTCCCATCAGACCAAAGTCTATGCCAACTCAACCGGCACTTTTGGACCATGTTACTACTTAAACACCTTAAAACTTTCTTCATCCATCAACCTGTTACCGAAATCATCATCATCATCATCTCTTTCTATACAAACACAAAACGAACGTGACTCCACCTATTATCGTTCATCAAACAAGCCTCGTCCGGAAAAAAAAACCCGTTATGTTTTGATTTCATGTTTAAACGATGGAAAAACAAACAAATCATAAAATTATAAAATGAAATCAAAATAGGGTTTTACGCCAAGTCGATATCTCTCCTACATCTCTCATCTGGCGCTTTTTTTCTCTTCTGCCCTCTAGTGGTTCTTTTGAGAAAGAAGTCAAACTTGATGGCAGCCAATTTAAGGAAACGTAATAAGAAAATGCGAAATGTGCTTTTATTATTATTTTTTTTATATGTTTCCACTTTTACTCGTGCAAAATAATAAAAGAAAATAGTATGCGCATGTTGCAAATTTTCAATTTAAAATATCACCCTATTTTTTTTCTTCAATATGAATACTTATTATGAAAAGAAAGATCCACTTTCTTTTTCATAAGAAAAAGAAATTAATATATAAATAGAAAACACTTGGAATTGTCTCGTCAGCAGCCAACTTTAATTGCTTTCGCAAAAAAATCGATATTATACAAGTTGTTAAATTGCCAGAAAAGTTAGGAAAAAATAAATATCGACTCGTTTGAGAATCAGACATTCGAATAATACGTGTTGCTCTTTTTCTTAGTGTTTTTATTACTAAGAAAAACCAGGGTACTTGTGTCTTAACGTATATCCATTGACTGCCATTGGAGTGACGTGGTGTTTATTTAACTAACCTGAGCTAGTGTCTTATGAGTACCAGGTTAGGTTAATTGAAAAATTAGGTTTGTTAATAAAAAACTAATTTTATAATCAATCACAAAATTGAAAGGACTGTTCAACACTTTTACAATTTTGAGAGAAACACATTTAAAAATCTGAACTTGCATTGCTGTCTATGGGTCACTTTTCACTTCTTGCACTAATAACTTTGCACGTTATTATTTTGCTCAAAATTACGCGTTACGAAGGTAAAATTGCACCTAACACGTTCTAAAATGCTTCTAAGTTATTTTTGCCAAAAATGTTATTTAAACATTCTTTTCCAATCAATTAATAATTTTTTTGTTGTTTTCACTATCCCAAACTATAAACGAGTGGCGCCCTCCTACCTGTAGGTTGAGACATAAGTACCAAAACCAGTAGTTAATCTACGAGTTACGGAATTTCACACTCATTCCAGACAGTTGTCAAATGACCATTATTCGAAAATCGATAAATCACAATCGATAAATCACATGGTTGTTCCGTGTACATTATCAATTAGCATTTTCAACAGAAAAGTAGTGCAATTTTAAATTTAACATCCATATCTCCAAGGATTAATTAATTAATCATACCATAATCAATACTGTATGTATCCTTTTGTGTTCTCTATTCATCGCTAATTTGTAAATAATCACGTAATTATGTAATTTGCGTGTTTCACTGTTTTTTTTGGGGTGAAAACTCGTTTCGAATGCAAAACCAAAAAAGACAACATTTTGTTTTTATAAGCTATGTACAATATACTAAATGAATTTTAATATTTAACGAAAACTTTTTCACCGAAAAAATAAAAGTTTTTAGTTACTTGGTTTTAATAAAAACATTTCGCGCTTGGTATATTGTAATAACTAACAATAATAACAACAAAAATTAATTTCAACAAGAAAAAAATTAAAAGCGAGCGACTCGAAGTTGTCACCTGGGGGTATCTTTCACATTTTCATTTATTTCAAATTCTGTAAGGAAAGTCTTTAAAAGTTAAGAATAAAAAAGATCGTGGCAACAAATTGTCAAAACAATTGAAAATGATGACAGGAAACTTTAAAAAACAAATCGTTTTAGACAACTTATTTGAAAATGAAACTATAACCTACAAATACCGTACTTCAATAGCTTACTGGTACAGATCACGTTCATAACAAAATGAAAGCCAAGTTTAATATCACCACAATGCATTTTCAACATAACATTTTTCTCTTTAGTTAACAATTTTATTATTGCTTTTATACAAAATAATTTCAAAATGAAATTATATTTTTCTCGTAAAGCTGTATTTTTCATACGCATCAATATGTTTATATTGTAAAAAAAAATTAAATTATTTAGTACCAACATGTTATAAAAAAGTTTTTGCTGCAGTCAAATTTTGTAACAAAACTTTTTATACATTAATTTAAAAAAAAACTTTTACCTATGTTTGCAATGTTGATTTTAAAAATACAATTTCAAGGAATAAAAAAGTTATTAAACACAAAATTCAATAAACATACGCACATACATACATATATAATATATGTATTTATTGGGTGTAAATATCAAAAGAACATCTTATTTTTGGCGCGCACCATTGAAAAGTCATTAACAACAAAACCCCTTTCGTGGCAAGCACAGCTGACAACGTAGATGCGATGATGTAAACAAATTGTGGAATAAAGGTTAAGATAAACACCAACAACGACAACAACAACATCAATTGGAATCATAGGCAATCTATATAATATACTGTATGTAATATTATATAAGATTATATATTATAAAAAATAAATACAGATTTTGTTTTTTTGTTTTTTTCTCGACTATATATAAAAAACAAAAAAAACTTGGAAGTCGATTTCTTCAACTCTGGCAGAGTTGCATTTTTGAAGACAAAAGAGGTAGCAAAACTTGCCTTTTACAAGGGGTTGGATAGTGTTACACATCCCTCAAGACTCCTCCTTTTCCTTCATCTCCACCCACGCACAAGCCTTTTATACGGGCACCGCCGAGCTCCACGAGCTCGGAAAACTTGAGTTGAGCGCGCGCGCTTTCACTGCAGTTTGGGGATGGCGATGACGTCACCACTCGCCTCGCTAACCACCAATCCACAGCACCATGGGGCTCGGATCGTGTCTCCGTCACCGTATGACGTCATGTGGAAAAAGGCTTGACGGGTCGTATCAACCGCCTTCGTTTCATTAGAAACCAAAGGGTTAATGGTTCGGATGAAAGAGGAGGAGGAGAATGGGGGTAAAAAAAGAAAAAAAGCGAAGGGCGGGGGAAAGGCATTAGTGTGAATTGAAAATGATAATGGTTGAACTGGATTGCCACTTTTCAGTGTTTTGTCTGATTGGACGTTTTCTACAATAAGATGAGCACGGAGTTGGCTGAGTTTTAATACTGCTTTTATTTTAATGGCGGTTAATACTGTTTTTTTGTTGTTTATTAAAGAAAAGAAAAACTATGGATGAAACAAATAATAAAATTAATGTTATTTTTATTTAAGATTCTATGACAATTTAGTTAACAATAAAGAATTCAATTCGGAGAGATGATGGTTCGCAAAATTTAGCACCCCATTATGACGTCATTCTCTTAAAAGCAAGTTGTAAAACTTTCATCCCTTCATTCATATTTCAAACTACTTTAGATCTCGAAATAAAACAGTTTAAAAATTCCTAACGTCTTTCGCGAAATTCCCCCCTTTCTATTCTTC
>JAQIWH010000525.1:0-46693 GCA_034695005.1 Cryptops parisi | reverse complement strand
CCCCCGCAGGTGGAAAAAAAGGTTAAGAACCGGTGACGTATTTCAATACTAGTAGCACAATCTAGTGTCAGAAAGTAGCTTTAATATAGTAAACATACTCCTCGTTTCTCACTATATCGAAACAACATATTTTAACAACTTTATTATACACTAAGACGCATTGTTGAATTTTAATAATAAATAGCGCGACAAGTGATAAAAAATAATTATATTAAACAAAATAGAAATTGCAACCACTTGGTGGTGACGTCATCGTGAATTCTCCATGGCTGCAAAAATGGCTGACACGCAATGCAAAGAAATTTTGTAGAGCGACGTTTTCGTTGCTGATACGAGATCAAACTTGATCCCGTTCGAAACGCAACATGACATCAGCAGTGAGGAGAAGTGCAAGTGATTTGAATGCGTTGAACGAAGGTGAAAAAGTAACTGAAGTTGCTGATCCATTGCTAGCCGAAAGTGTCAACAGCAATGCTAGTACTAGCAATGCTAATGGCTGCAACACGTAAGTTAACATTCTTTCTCAACCTTATGCCCTTCGGAAACTGACACTTTATGTCAGGTGACAACGAAAGGTTAGGATGATGAGTCCAACAATGATAATTCCAATCAATGACAGTTTTACTTTGGCTGTCAACTTCGTTGCTGCTGTTTCAATGAGAATTTGTGCCGCTCGCAGTACAGTACTCGTTTTTTTTTTATGTACACCGAGATTGATGTACTGTAATGAAACGCTTATTAAGTGGAAGTGTTTCGTTAATAGGGATGTCAAGTGTACCCCAATTGATAGGCAGTGGAGTTTTCTTTTTATTAACTTAATTATGATGTCATCGTGCAAAATGTAAACAAACTGTGAACTTCTTGTTTATGCTATGAATTTAGTAATGTGCATAACGTCTATCATAAACTCACCGCAACAAAAATAAACATCACTTCTCTTATATTGTAATCATCACTGTCCATACTTTGCAGACTGTTTGTTTTTTGAAGCACCGCCAAATATAGTTTTAAATTTATTGCAACGCATATGTACATGAAATGGACCTAGTATCCAAACTTTGTCATCTGTCGTAACAAATCAGCAAAATTATATAAGCAGAACACTTTAAAGTATTAAACCACCAGAAAGAAATGTTTATATAAAAAAAGGTACTTGTGTCTTAACCTACAGCCACTGACTGTTATTGTGGCATGATAGTAGTGTATTTTTTAATGTAAACTGGTGTCTGTGGGTATAGATGTCAATTTAGGCTAGTTACAAAAACAAATTTTATCATTAATCATAATATTAATAAAAACGCGTTTGTTTTAACTACCTAAACTATGGGGCATCTGGTGGCTGTAGGTTAAGTTGCAAGTACCAAAAACTCAATGTGTAACTTATTTCTGCATTTACAAGTTTCTAATACTGTAAATTGCAACTGCTTATATATTGTGGATTTCCAATTATCTTTTGCAAGGATAGCTCATTAGTAGGCCTACTGCCTATCAATAAAATATCATATGAAAGTACAGACACGTATCAGATGTGTATTCGTATTATACGTTCACATATACAGTATATAAGTTACCAAATGAACATTTTAATTATTGTCATAATATACAGTATACATATAATCGTACCAGGTGATTCAAAATAATGTTAACACTTATATTTACAAGTGCCATGGTATAAGTGTTAACATTCTTTGAATCACTCTGTATATAGTGTATACAATCTATATTTATGTGTGTGTACGTATTTATTATCTTATCATATCACTCATAAATACAGTGCACTGCAGAAGTCGTTTCAGAAGACATGAAATATTCTTATGGGGGAAGGGAAACACAGGTTTCCACAGTATATTCAAAACACATGAAGAATGTTTAATATAAGACTGTCATAGCCAAAATGGATGAAATGAGGTTGAAGTTTTTTGAAATATAACATTAATGACCCCTATCATAAGTTATTCTTTATGAAATCAATGTGTGCCATGAATGTATTGTTTGAATAGCCAGTCTGCAACACCAAGTTGCAGACTGGTTATGCATAATCCCTGATTTGGCGTTTTCATTGTAGTGTGGTTTGTTTGTAAAAATTATATTCCAGCTTGAAGTGATATTCGTGTAAGAACAGCTGCAAGATGAAACAGTTATTGCAGTTCATACAATAATATAGCAGATGGTTTGGTTTCCGCTTAATAATGTTATTGTATTAAATTGAACGATATTGAATTCGGTATGGCACTTCACAGCAACCACTTTTTCGAAATTCTTAGAACATGATGACTATAAAATCTTATATAAAACACTACAGGTAAGTAATGTAGTTGGTTATCCATCTAATAACTTAGTTATCTGCTGTTTAACTGTTAACATGTGAAATTTAGTAAACAACAAAGATTAAAGTCCATTAAACTATGTTCTGCAATAGTTTATGCCATCTAATTGCAGTTGAATTTATTTTTTAATCATTGTATGACTGTAGGTCTGTTTAACATATTTTTGAAGTTGGTTGATGTAAGAACCTTTAAACTGTTTAATATTTTAACTCTTTCTGTTCACCCAAGCCTCGAAACTTGCCATTTGTAACTGGTGCCATTTTTTTTAGACAATGTAATTATTTTAAGCTCAGTCGAAACGCTTCAATGCTTGGTTAGTATAATGGCTACTAATTATAGTTTTTATTTTATAAATCAAAAACATGTTCTTGAATCAAATAGTTTGAAATTTTTTTTTCTCGTTTTACTTTTATTATATTTCTATATTGTCGACTAGCAGCTTGATGATAGGCTACAGGGAGTTCTTGATTCATGAAATATGAAATAAATATCGCTAGGCTATTATGCGATTTTACATATGAATGCTCTTGCAACTACTGTTTTGTACACATTGTTGAATGTGTACACCACTACCACAAAGCGTGCTGCAAATGCTGGTCCTGGTCCCCATGTCAAAATTGTCTGCTGTAGTGTTTTCTATTTCATGGAAATTTTGGTAGACCCTGTATGTGATTATATGCAGAATGTCAGCAGAATTTAATCGTTTTATAAATTGGGGTCTAACTATATTCTTTGCTTTGCTAGTTGTAATTAAGCAAAGGTAAATTGTTGAATTGACAAATGACAAAGTTATCCTTCTTTTGATTCTGATAACATTTGTTTTGTTTCTAGTTAACATTTACATTGAAAACTTTTACTTTATGTAATTTTTAGTTGTTTAGTGTGGGGAGCAATGAGAGAACAAATGAAACTAAAACAACAACAAAACAAATGAAAAAGTTGTATATCATCATCACTAATATGTTTGTAATAGCAGGTGACCTTTGAGTTGTTTATAATGATAATCTTGTTTAAAGGTGGATGGCATTTCATGATTTACAAGCATTAATCTTAACTATCATGTGTGGACACTCGAGTAACTTAAGAAATTTATTGGCTTACACCTAAGCTTTACAAACAGACAGGTAACACATTACAGGTAACATGTACCTCAAAGAATTAAGCTATGTAGTAAACAAACAAGTCAATGAAGTTGTTTTTCCATTTCAACGAGAAACTGAAAGTTCACAACATAATTATACGTATACAGGTACATCTGAAAAATTAATTGCTCTCATGGTTTTATTGTCACCATAGAAATGCTTACCTGTTTGGTAACCAACCTCTGTAAGAAATCTCCCAACAAATATTTTATGTACTGGAATTTAAGCTGAACAGGGTGCCCCATAAGTTAGTTCCCATAAGAGATAAAACGTTTTATATTGAACCTTTTTTTGTTGCAGATAAAGTAACCCTGGATGATATAGGAAATGCCAACAATTTGAACCTTAATGTTCTATTGTATTATTCAAATTTAATTAAAGATATGTTTTTCTGTGAGGCCAGACTGGGGACACCCGTTAGAATGAACTAGTTATGTAATTAAGCTTCATTCAAGTGTGAAATGAACTGGAGGCAATATATAAATTCCTTGTCTCACTTTTTCAACGCTAAAAAGTAGCCTTATTTTTTAAAATTCATATATAACAATAACAAGTGCAGTTTCTGTTCTAAGAAAAACGTGAAAAGAAACGTGTTTTTTTGTATGCTTTTAATTCAATATTGATCAAAATGTTTATCTCGTACAGGTTTTGTATTCAGGTATAAAGATATAATCAGAAATGTGTGAGAGCACATGTGTGTAAAATTATACGTGAATGATGAAAGCGAAAACACACAGTAATTTACTTTAATTATTATATTTGCAGACAGTTAATATTACAGCCCTACTCTTTGCTGTTCAGCATTCATTTTGGTTCAAAAGTTGTAGTTCCAATTAACATCAACGTTTGGAACAGCCACCAAAATAGCAGCTTTATATTGTGTTAGTTGATGTTAATTATAAAAAAACTTAAGTCATTTCACACAAAACATTTGTCATTACATGTTTTTAATTTGTTATTGCGAAAAATATTAATGTTGTAATGTAGATGTACAAATATCAAGTGTTCCCACAGGAAATGTAATGCTAGTGTGAAATATTGGAAAACAATATGGGATAACTAATATTTTCATTGGAAAACAGTTTTATTGCAGTTATTTTTTCAAATATACACTACAGGGTGTCCTGAACATTCTTTCAAAAAAGTCTTCTAAATCTCCCAATTTAGAAGACTTCTGAGATACCCTGTGTATGTGCTGTATATTTGACTTTGGTCAAAATAATTCTTAAATGATCTTTGATGAAAAATGCAAATTGCCAGTCTATGGAGACTTTTGGGACACCCTGTATATTGTATTTGGCTGCTGCCGAATGTTCTACAAACAAAAGGAAGATAATATTTAATGCAGGGCCTTTATAAGATATATATGTATTTTTTTTTTCAATTGTATGGATATCCTTATTTTGTAGTAAAAATGTCTCATTATTTTCACTACATTTTTAATTATTATTTTTTCCTGAATATTTCTATTGTATGATGGCTCTTTAAATTTGATTATGCGAGTTTAAATAGTGTTCGAGTTACAATTACTTACAATCATGTGACTTTTTAATCACTTCCATGTGGATTACATGTTCAAACATCAGCCACACAACTCAATTTAGTTTATTAAGCCGTAGGTTGCCAAGGTTAGGAGCATACTATTTTTGCATTATCATAATTTATTTTTTTTATTTTGTACAGTACAGTATTTATACAATTATACAGTATCATACATTATAACACTTCATTTTTAGTAAGTAAAAAAACATTTGTAGCCATTTTTGTTTTTTTTTCAAATGAGACCATAGACGATTATAGCTCCATTTGTTATTGCACTGCACGCATGGTGCAGAGGTGCTCCCCGAGACTTATTGAATGGTGATGATGATGCAGTGTATTTCGCATTTCCCATAAGCCTATGAGCCAGTAGAAGCACGTCTTTTTTTAACGGGGGTCGTTTGCAGGCTTTCACCAGTATTGTAGCAGTGGGGAGAAATGTCTAGTAAATTGGGTTATGAGTAGTGTACGTTAATGGATTGCTTTTCCAACACTCAATGAGACCGGATAATGCCATTTGACTGGAATCGAATCAATTCGTTTCATGTAAGGTACGAGAAATCTCTCTGCAGTGGCCTGCAGTTGTTGTTTTTTTTCTCTCTGGTGTGTTGAGAAAACTGAAAGACATTCATAATTTATTATTTGTTTATGTACGTGAACTGAATAATGAGTTTTTGTGTTAATTACAGGTCTTTAATGTGTTATTAAGCTACTGTTGTTTTGTATGATTTTTAACTGCAGAAGTGTGTTAATCGTAAAAATGTATGTGTAGGCTAAACAAATTTAGCTGATCGGTAATTTCTATAATATGTAAACAATTTTTGAAAATGTTTAATAATGATTTATCATTATTAAACATTTTCGAAAATTGTTAGCATGTTTTACATTTGGGTAAATTCACAGTAAAGAAATAACTGACACCGTTGTTGTAAATACTGCTCTGGTAGGTTTTTTTCTGAGGTGTAAATATCATCTTTTAAATTGACTTAATTGTTAACCTGTTTAGTGTAACATTTTGTAGATGCAGATACTGTTAAGTTAATTAAGTTGCTGTGTAGTCAATGACAACCCATGGTTGATACCTTTGAATTGCTATCAACAAGCTGTATGGATACTACTACATAGATACTGTGTTTACTATCATGGACACAACTGCAAAACATAGGCTACTGTTTAATTATATGGGCGTGAATTGTAAAGTGTTGTTAAGGTATATTCGCCTGTTTGGTGTCAGTGCTTTCATTATGGGATTCTCAGTGAATGAAGGAAGGGTAAACTATCGTTATAACTATTATAATTTTATAAACTGGATGCTTTATTTGTTTACAAGTGTTACATTTGTTTATGTCTATGTTTATTTCCAATAAATTGATGTTGTACACTATGAAGACAAATATTTGTCTATAAATAAGATCTGAATTCAAACTAATACTTCTTTTGAAACAGTATAAACGATGTTATGTATTATTTCATAATCTCTAAACAACATGCATAGCATAAAATAAAATAAAATAAAATAAAAATGGCATGAATTATCACAAATATTATGACGAGTGTTTAATACTCTGCTCCTATTGAAATCAGCAGAAGTTTCACTTCTAAAAGGTTAACAAGTTAATTTGAAAAATTTCAAAAAATAAACCTAAATATCTGTCAAGATAGTTTTTAAAATGCTAATAAAATTAGTCTGCAATGCTATTGGGTTTGGCAGCCACAAGGGGGCACAATTTTCGATGTGGTAAGTCTAGCAATTTGTGCATGGCTGTGACATCAGCTTCTTGTTCAACCAGTTTTCATTGGTTGGGTATGAAGCAGATGTCACAGTGGTACAAAAAAAAGCTCGACTTGTCACACCAAAAATTATGTGTGACGAGACTTAAAAGAATTTGCTGTATACAGAAAGTCCTTGATTTAATCAAGGGTTATGTGCAAACCTAGCAGTAAATTGTATTCATTCGAAGTTCCATGAAGCGCCAATACTAGTTATTGTCAATAATCACACAAGGAACGTTCATAAATTTGAGGACTTATATCTCTATAGAGATTTCTTAAAACGTAATTATGTAGATACTTTTTCCCATAGCAGTAATTGTTTTTGAAAGTCTGTCAATTTTAATAATTATTTTTAGATTAAATTCTATATGTTCAGTTTTTATTATGAATTTAGTTGTCAGTTTTTTCATTTTTTATTATTTGATTACAGGCGCAAATCTGACCAATCCTTAGGCATCAATCATGAATCGGAACCAAGTTCACCTCTCCAAGTATCAAGTGTGGCTAGTTGCCCAGAAATTAGGTAAATTCGTTAGAAATAATGCATCATTTATCATGTGCTATATTCTAGTAAAATAAGAATTTTAGTAAAATATATATATAAAATATAATATATAACAATATTAAAAAATAAATACAGTACATTGTTAAGAAATACATTGTAATGAAAGTATTCAATTCCTTCTTTCTAGAGAAAGAAGGAATTGTTTGTTATGTTTTATTTATTTTCTTTTAACACAATATATTAGTTGCTTAGAACATAATGTCTTATTGCTTTAAGTTGTCAGTAGTTTCGTAAAAAAAATTGTGATTTGCGATCAATCAAGGTAATTTCACTAATTAATGAAATTTGAGATAATAGATATAAGTTATTTGGATATTATACGTGAAGTATAAACTATTTTTTGTTGGTGTTGCATTGTACTTGTTTTATATAATTTTATCTTATAGTTAGTCTGCTATTCAGTGAAATGTTAAAATTTTTAACAGATTTAATAGAATAAATTGTCATCTTGGAATGAGAATTAAGTTAGCATTGTAATGTAAATTTGATTATTGACCAGTGAAAATCATTACATAAGACGCATGCCATTTGATTTAGAAGTGTCAGTAGTACATTCCTCAATATCTTGACTTCAGAGATTTTTTTGGACTTTTCCTTTTAGTTCACATCTGTTTTGTGAGTCTCTGTTATTAAAAAGTCAAAGTGCTGATATTGTAACAATAAAGGTCCGGTTTTTTTTTTAACTTACCTAAACTGATATCTATATTCACAGTTATCAGTTTAGGTCAGTTAAAAATAATAACAAAAGCATATGCAACAAGCAGCAGCCAACTATAGAGATTCACAAAACCACTGGAAGGTGAACTAACAAAGATCCGATTTTGTTTTTAGTTACAAATTAAAAAAATACTTTGTTGCTTTATAATTTTTGTATATTAATTTGTTAGAAATCCTAGTCCAAGCAGTAGTCCTCAACCGAGTCCAAAAATGGAACCGAAATTCACCGACAAGAGGCAGTCTTCCCCTAGTAGCACTTCGTCGGTGTCTCGAGAAGTTTCCGCAGAAAAGTTAACCGAATTAGATTCTTTTAGTTTCGCTCCCAATGAAGTAAGATATGCATGATAATATACAAATATTGAAGAAGAAGAAAAAAAGAGGTTTGTTTATAGTGTAGGTGACTTACAAAATGACTTGTTTCTTTCAGGACAATATAAGTAGGTCTTCAGAATCAACCAAATCCGTGGATTTTCAACGATCTGGTGAAGTGTGTTTTTCCAAGGATATTTGTAAAGATAAAAAAAGCTCAGATAAAAAGAAGAAAAGCTCATCATGGTATAATGTAAATAACTACATCTTAAATTAATTTTTTAATTTTTATTTCTCTACAATTTTGGATTTATATGGGGTTCTAATTGAAAATATGTGCAGGTTAAAGCTGCTTGAAATTTTGTATCGGATGTCATGTGTAAATTTTTAATGTTAGTAATGAATGAATTGATTCAAATGATTTGTTTATTTCTAGGTTCTCAATCCAAGTTACAAATCAAGGAGTGATGATTTTAAACGTTTATTTAAAGACCTTCCAGAACATGAGAGGCTAGTTGTAGGTGAGTGTATTTTATTTTTTCCCGAATATTTAATTATTACAATTTGGATTTGTGTTTGTGCATTCATTGTGACCACTACAGAAAACAGATAATGATAATCCTTGCATAACTTGGTGAAAGTTACTTAAAAATATGCTGCATCGTCACTTAAAATTAAACACAAGTTTATTTAAGAAAATAGCTTTATCTTGATCATTCAAAAATGCTGATGGCTCTACTATTGCAAAACTAACCCTAGAAGAATAATTTGGTACCTAAAGGATTGCTTGTTTTTTTTAACCAAAACTAATAATTGTTTGTATAGTGAATATGAAATGACCTTATTTCCGCATGATACTGTGCAAAATTCGTATCGGAGATTCAAATCGCTATGATACTGTGTGGGCATCTTATATGTGTTTTTTTTGGTGCAAAGAGTTCTTAGAATGTACAACTATAAATCAAATGTTGAGTAACAATATGAAATTGATAAAACAAATCGTATATTGTTGTTTTGATCTAGATTATTCATGTGCACTTCAAAAGGATATTTTAGTTCATGGTCGACTGTACATTTCTCAGAATTACATATGCTTTTACGCCAATATTTTCAGATGGGAAACAACGGTAAGCTTTTTTTTTTTGTGTGTGTCTTCTTACTGGTAAGAATTTTGCACAGTATCATGCTGACATGCTGTATCTTTGTCTTCTTTAGCTTATACTTCAGTGCAAGGATGTAACTGGTATGACCAAAGAGAAAACAGCTCGTGTCATTCCTAATGCTATTCAAATCTGTACAGAGAGGGAAAAACATTTCTTTACATCATTCGGCACACGGGATAAGACATACTTGATGTTGTTCAGAGTCTGGCAGAATGCATTGATGGAACAGGTAATAATTTATGTGTAAAAACAATATTTTCTCATGTACCTTCTTTGTACTTTCTCATGTCTACCTCAAAGCATGGAGTAAGTGTGCCATTGAACAGGAATGCTCTGCAATAGTTTTTAACAAATTATCTTTTCAAGACAAGCTATTACACTGAAATCGCTTTGTTTTTTAGTCAAATCGCTTCTCTAACTAAATGACAATGGTGATTTTCATAAACCCTATTGTGGTGATGTTTATAAATGCTATTGAAATGTGTGGGGGGGTGGGTTTAAAGAGCAAATATCTTTTGTTATACCTATGTCTATCCCCATGTATAACCTATTTATATCTCCATGTTATACCTATGTATGTAGGTTATTATAAGTTGCTTTATAATGTGATTGCCATGTATTCATACACAATAAGGACAGAGGGCTTGTCTTGGGCTATGGGGGCCATTGCAATCCAACATATATTTTAATGACACATACATATATAGATTGTAATACTGTACTGGTAGTTGATGTTCTGTCTGGAGTCTATCTTGAAATGCTTGGTTTACATTGTTCATATGTGTTGATAATATTTAATAAATGCATATGAAGTTTATCACTTAAAAAGAGTATGAAATTGTGGCTTGTTTTCATTTAATACTGCTTTACAATTACCGTTGAATACTGTAATATTGATATTCAATTATTCACTGCTGTTGATAATAAATTTTTTGACATTTGCTCATCCAAATTTTGATTATGGATTATCTTTAGCTTTCAATATTGTATTCATGTAGGCTTATTTGATATTACATGGGGCTTGATCAATCAGACAAAACTTTTAGGTTTTGCCCCAAAATTTAACAAGGATCACGCAAACTCCAACACACATTAGCTCCTCCAGCGCACCACTGATTTAATCTTACTTTTTTGAGATGTTTTAATGAAAATGTTTTTTCTTTACATCCTTATCTTTTTAGCAAACTATTGTGAAATTACTTTCATTTACAAGATTTACTAATTTGATGTTTAGTGTATGTACTGCAATGTTTTTTGCAGTACATACACTGTTAAATTATTACTAGCAAAGAAATATTTTCATTCTAGTTTTTTAATGTTTGATATTTTAATGATACTGGTATTTTAGAAAAAGAAACTACTAGGTTATATTTGTTTTGTTTTTCATTAAGTGATTCAAGATAAGATTGTATTATATCTTCTGTTATCTTTTCTTGCAGCCAATGTCAATTCAGGAAATGTGGCAGTGGGTCCATTATAGCTATGGAGATGAACTCGGCCTTACCAGTGATGACGACGACTACGTTGATCCATATGCTGAAGACGATACGAAAAATAATAATGGTCTACTAGCTGCAATGCAAGATGGCAAGGATCTGCTGAAGGGTTTGCCAATGAAGTCAACTATGGCGGAGCTGTGTCCCGAACTAGGCACCAAAATCTGCATAAAGGTAACAATGATTTTTTCTCACTAAACGCTAGTGTGGTGGCATTATGCTTAGTGTGGTGGCATTTAAACTTTTAAACTTGGTGGTTTTCATGTGGTGAAACACCCCCACAGTAAATTATTAAAGTTCATTATAAGATAAGGAGTCGCAGGGAAATAGTAATCATCATGCGTAATCAATGTTTCTTACTCTTTTGTTACACATTCACTGGTAGCACTTCGAATGTTTAGAATTCATACAGGGTTAGTCGAGTATATTTTAAGCAACCTGTACATCTATGTATCTTCCAGATAGCACTGCACTATCATTTATAGGTGGAATTATTATCTGTTGATTAAGTAACGCCATCTAGTGAAGTAAGAAATCAATGCTAGCGGGTAATTGGAATAGTATTAGCTACTATTTGAGTTCTGATAAATTGCTGAAATTAAAAAAAAAATTCTCTTATTAAAAACAAATTTAAACTGCATAGACTCAAGCATGGTGTTTACCAATAGAGTATTGTGAATAATGAGGGGGGTAATTATATATATGAAGATTTGCTGGTTTTGTCACTACTTGAATGTGATATAGAACATGCATACTGAGATCTAAACATTTGGAAACTCATCATTTTTCATATAATGAAAAATAATGAACTTCCCTAGATTCATAGGTAATACACTTTACATCATTACATAGCTCAATTTGACAATACAATACATTCAAGACAGATGAGCAGCCACAAGTTTAATTTTACAGATGCCAATCAACACAGAAATAAAAATCGTTACCCATTCAACATCTTTACAAATTGGAACGAATTACCTTTTTGTCTCCGTAAATTTGCATCTGAATCGGTCTTTTTGGACCAGTTGTTATTAGCTAAGTTTGACTGTTTGTCATATAGACATATTCTGCTGTCCTGATGACATCTCTTTGCATTTTCCGTTCATACATTCTTTTATTATTTGTTTTTTTTTCTTTATTTTCCTTTCCTTCTTTATTTTGTGTCCTTTTTTTTGTGTGTTCTCTTTTGTTTGTACTTTGTACTATTGATCATTTTGATCGAATCAATTTTAAATAAAATAAGGTTATACAAATATGATTCTTGGTGGAACGCAAGCAGAAACTGTCAGGTTTATGTGGGAATTATGTTGTGTGTGTGCGCGCGAGAGCCACAGTGGCACTGCAGTCAGTCATTTTCCAAAATGGCGAGCGAGCATAGGTCGTGTCATGGTATGCAAACACAAAATCTTTAACATGAAACATGATTTGAACAACAACAAACGACTCAATCCAAAACAAACGAACAATCAATTTTCATTTGTTGACGATTTGACACTCTTGGCGGTGGTTGGCAAAAGAATGCCTGAGAAACGTGTTTTTTTCGGTTTTTTTTTTCGAAATGTCGAACTATAAAAAAAAATGTCAAATATGAAGCATTCTAAGTCTAATTTGAAAATTTCAAACATTTCTAACAATTCATGGACATGGGGCAATGTTGCAGAACACATGGTGTGAGTTAGACTACCTCCTACCTAGACATTCTTCGTGCCACCAGACCACCCATGTGATGGTGCCCTAGTCATATTTTTTTTATGAAACTCTAGTATGCTTATCTCCCTATTCAGTTATTATATGTATTTATTTATACCTTCACACTGTACTCAACTAAAAAAGTTCACAACTCATTGTGGACACCCTGTATTATTAAAGTAGGAGAAAGAGTATTCACTACTTTGAAAACGATTGTTTTCATCTTAAATATCCTGTACACACGAGAATATAATGTGATATTTATAATATACATTATTTTTGTGCTATACTATATGATCTTTTTTCAGAGATTAATAACATACACCAAGCATTAGCAAGTTATATTCCTGCTTATTTGTATTAATATTTGAAATGCAGTGGAATCAGGTTATTTAACATTATCCCCAAAAATGTTATCGATTTGCTATTGTTATCAGAATCAGTTGTCCTAAATGTTTAATGTTCTTTAATCCATTGTTTAATGTTATCATCCGTTAATGTTATCAAAAAGCACTAGTTTCAAAGTGATCATAATAAGTGGTTTCCACTGTACTATAAAAATGTAGATGGATCATAAACATACATTCATATTGCATCAACTTTGTTCTTTGACTCATTATGAGTACTGTAATATATTTGTAATTTTTCATAAACTGAAAATTTTAAGTTTGCCAAAATCATAAATTGATCACTCAAATTAATGTTATTAAATTTCACATGAAATCAGAGATGAAGCTCATTTTATAAATTTTAACTTTTTTTTTTATAAATTGGGGTGTGGCACAAATGTGTGATTTGTATGCAATTTGCACAAACACACACTCATAATAGAAATAATTTCATACATTGTTTACTTGATTTTGGATTTGAATTAGGTCAAGGATCACTTCTAATTTAGTTAATGGGTATTTAATATTAATTAAGAAGTTAATCAACAATAATCATTAATTAAAGTTTATCTCGGATCACGGTCATATTACATCAGTACAAATTAGTCATAGCTAACTAATTATGATGATTCATAAATAACTGTTTTTAAGAGACTATTAGTGTTTGTTTTGTTTAAATTTCTAACAGGTTCATTGAGCCATCTTTTTAATCAACTTTTGTTCATTAACTGACATTAACCTTTGCATTTATGAAGTGTAACATGTATTGGAACTATACTAAATGTGAGATGAACTCTGTACTGTGTGTGATAAAAATTCTGGAGATGTTGTTTAGTGCTCCCTTGGTTATTTTAAGCGTCTTGTGTTCCAGTTTGTGTTTCTATTTAGTTTGAGTAGCAAATAAATTGTGTTTTAAATTTACTTTTTTGTTATAGTCGAAAGTAGGTAGCTTCAAACATATAAATTTTATTATATTTGTTAATTCAATCATATCTTCAAGTCTTATGATCATGACAAAAATAACAAAAAAGAAAAGGTAAAGTGTCCTATCTCAACTGACAGGGTAAAAATATCCACCTCCACTTTTCTAACGTTTCCATTTCCTCAATAAGGTCCTGTTCACGGAAAAACAAAACACACCAGACAAGAAATAAAAACAGAAAAGAACCGACAGCTAACACATAATGATCTTGGTTTGGAGATATGGAGTTGGTGTGTTACCTGTTGGTTTTTTGTTTTTGTTTTGTCTGATGTTGTGTTTTCTATTTCTGTGAACAAAACCTTGTTAATGAGGTCGAAACATTGGAAGAGCATGTTAGGCTGTGAACTTCAGTATGTGTCGAGAAATGAAATGTCAAACAAGCGAAACAATGAAAAACTGTGTTGCAATTGATCAGGAACAAAAGTTAACATCCACGTCTTAGCAACAACGAACTGCTTCATTAAACATAATAATACCAAAGCATATTGTTGGAAAATGATATTCAATGATATTAAAGATTCGTCATACGTGTGTTATACATATAATATAATATAATATAATATATAATTTACTTCAATAAATTAAATGACTTTTGTTGTGAAAATGGACAACAGAGCAAAGGTAAAGATTTTTGCCCTGGTAGGAAAGTTTTGTTTCTTCCTATTTGTTATTTTTGTTTGTTAATTCAATTAGTAACAAAAACTAGAGTATGATACATGATAGAATATTTATTTGTTGTTTGAAATTTTTATAAAGAAAATTTTAAAAAGTACAGGAAAGCAATGGCAATAACAACGTGTTGTTATGATGATGCAGTTAAAATTTTTGATTCTCCACTGACATCTGTTACCTGTTGACAGGGAATATGAGCGCAAAAACATGTTCAGATAAAGCATGACATATTATACTAGAGTATAATATGTCATGGATAAAGTGACAAAATTTGTAACTGCATGGTTTCGTATTATTTCACACCGAATAATCTTTTGGTCGTTATACAATAATTGTGTTTTGAAGTTAGAACGATCCCGTTTTAAAGGCTTATATGATAAATGCATGTTAAATGAACATTTGTTAGTGTTTCATGCTTGTTGAAAACCAATGCAGCGTTTTATGTGTCGGTTACAAAATAGTATAGAAATAATTTTTTAAAATTTATTTCTATACAGGTTTTAATACAGTAAAAATTTGATCAAAAAGTTTTTCATAGTTTAGATTTGTAAAGGTTTTATTAGCTGTTTTCTATTGGATGAGACCGAATGCAAATAATAGCTTATTTCCAAAACGTCTTAAATCCAAAAACAAAATTTTTCAGATGTAATAAGTTTTGAATATTGAAAATAACATTTGGAATCGGATGCACAGATAGTTGTCAGAGCCTCTTATCTCCAAAAATGATTAAAATGGAGATAAGACGTTTTGGAAATAAAGCAAAGCTCTTTAATTGAATATGCCAGGTACCCATCAAATGACGGCTCCTTTCGAGTATAGTAATAAAACATTGAACGTCAAAGAAATGTTATTGTGTAAACTTTTTTAATTAATTTTAATGGACGCAAATCATTGTGAGTTTCACTATACTACTGTATTAGAAATTCTTCTTCTTATTACGTCCGATAATAGGTGTCCAAAAATTAACTTTACAATTGGAAAAACAAGTTGGCAAACACCTGAACCTAAAAATTGGAAATAAACCTTTGACTGACCTTTCACATGTTTTTTTTCCATTATCTTGTATGTTAATTTCTCCTGTGATCAAGCCTTTAGTTACACAGGAGGTGAAACGGATTTATTTTTCAACTTTTTTCATTTTTTTTAAAGATTGTCAGTCAAAAGTAGGCGTGCATTTTTTTCTACTTTTTAGATTTAGGTGTTTGCTTACAGTACTTGTTTTTCCAGTGATATTTAGGGTAGGGAATTTCAAACTCTTTAGCCTTACAAAACTGAATAGCTTTACAATTTACTTTAATTTTTGGACACTATAATTTATTTTGTCATCACTCACTATAGTTGTAAAAGTTAAGATTGATTAAAAATTTAAGATTTTTTGAAATTCACTATCAAATCGGCATTTGAAGAAAAAACAAAACTAAAAGTAATGAAAACAGGATATAGCTGGGAAAATTCATTTCGTCGAATGTCATTTGTTTCCTATAATGTGTTTATTCTGTAAATTAAAGTTTTGGAACCGAACCACATTTATTTTTGCATTTTTGAAAAAAAAAAAGCCCTTGGTGTAGACAGCAGCATCTACCGTGTACATTGTGATTTAGATCGTAATTTCTGTACCATCTCCTGATGTTGTGGTGGGGGATTGGCTGCAATCAGTTGTAGCCTGTTACAAATAGTACTACTACATCCATGGCATTTCTGAGATGGGTTCGTAGGAATTTCCAAGTGATCCATGATCCTTTAAGTTTTTCAGCATCCGATTCTTCAGCAGCATATATTAAGGGGCGCACCATATTACTCATGCGGTCCTGACGCTAGTGTGCATCAGCATGTTAAAGGTGACCATTTCGCTAACCTCGGTGTTCTTCACTGACTAGCGGGGGAAACATTATTTGGTCTTATGTGCATATACTCTGTTGATTGTCTTGTTTGCTGACAGCTGGAGCTTTTTTAACGTTTTGGTTCGAAGAATTGATCTTTGGTTTTGCAAGCAACTGCTGCAGAAACTCTGCTAGCATTTCTGCCTCCGCTGCTGCTGCTGTGCTGCTGTTGCGATAAAGAGTAACGTTTTATTTGCTTTGCTTATCATTGGCTAATCGGGAAACTCTTCGAACAAAAATTTTCAAAACCCCGAGCATTTGATAGCAACATGGTTTACAACTACCACCTAAGATTTTGCCATTGAAATGAATTCTCACAGACATTCCACGGGAAACCTTTTAGGAGATGTTCCCATTATCTATCTGAATGATGACTATTTACTAGTGGTAAGCGTGCTGTTTTATATCCCATCTGTATGTTCTGTTCTGTTATGTATGTTTCAGGTAGCTTACTCTTTTTGTGGCATCTACTTCCCTCAATGATACTGGGTTCTGCGATAAGTGGATTACATAAACTCGTGATTAGCTAATAGATACCGTTGTCGAAGAAGTTACTGTCACCCTGGGTTTTTTTTTGCGGGAAATATGTTCGAAAACTATTTTTGTCACTTTGTGGTGTTCTGTTTTTTTTTTTTTTTGTTATTGGTTTTTATTGGAAGTTACGCTGGAAATAGTATCTTGTGTGTTCATGTTGAATACGTTGAAATATAATTGACAGTTAGTTCAAAGTATTGTCATTGTCTTTATGATTATTTGTCACCACTGTTAAAAACGTTTTCACTTTCTAGGTCTTAGCTAAAATTATAATTTACATGTTTACCTAGAGATAGTGACAACTTATGAAAATAATAGAAAATTATTTTCACTGTTTTTATGATTATTTGGTATGGTACCACTAGTAAAGTTTTCACTTCATTTTTTAACCAAATTTAGAATTTACTTGTTTTAATCTCAATAAATATCAAGGTCAAATTTTAAAATGATGGTTTTATTATTATTAATCTGTCTTTGTATAGAAGCCAATGTCTGGTCGGTTTTTGGCACAGTGTGAAATTAGCACTGAAATGGTTAGGTTGGGTCTAAATTTTGGCTTAAGCTTAAAATGTTTTTAGAGAAATGTAAAATCACTTAAATTGATCCTAAATACAATATTACTATATAAGGTGGTTTCATACTTTACCAAAAGAGCCATTCTTAGAATGCCTCTTCTTCACTTTGCTGGTAACAGACTGTACTCATTGATATCTACTTTAATAATTGTATTTAGCCAAAAAATATGGATGCCTTATTAAAACATCATTACAAAATAAGGGATGACTTATAAAATCACAAACAAAATCAACGAATGACTTTTAAAAATCACAAAAAAAGCAACTATAAGTCAGTAATGTATCAAATAACCAGTAAAGTTTTTGATGGTTTTGTCAAGGTGATCTTTTGCACAAAATATCTTCAGGAAAAAAAAAACACGAACTTTATTTGGTTAGTTCATAATGATTCATGAATGTTCTAGCACTTCTATTTCTAAATAAAATCAGTTTTTCGTTGATTTTCAAGTAATGTTGGCTGTTATCTTTAATTATGCAGATAAAGTCTTTATAACGTATCGACTTATATAACGAAATCTTATTAATTCCACACGATAAAACTTGATATTAGAATAATGAAACCCGCTCTTTTCTTCATTAACCATGTGGTTTCTGTTTCAAAAAGTAACTTAATGATCATTTTTTTAAAAATATATTACCATTTATTTTTCAGTCATGTCATTTGAGGTTTTTTGTTTAATACTATACCAACTTTGTCACAATATTGCGCAGTGAGACTTGTATTAAATAATTTATATGCCTTAAGCAGCTTACGTTTGCAAGCTTATGGCAAAATTAATTCATCAGCACCATACGTGGGTTGTTCTAGTTTGAATGTTGGGTAAATTTTTCACAAGTCTGCTGCAGTGTTATTGATTTAAGTTTTTGGAAGAACCCTTCTTGGCCCAAGCACCAAGTTTACAATACAACTGGTACTGGCACTGGCACAGTAGAAGTTGTTGTGTTGTTATTGCAGAGACAAATCGATTGAAAGGGTTTGATCCTTCACTTCTGACAGGATAATCGGGGTTGTTTTTCTAAGGAGTTGATCCAAATAGCTCAAAGGGTTTTTGTATTCTGCCCGAATTAGATTTGTTGTTTGTTTTGTTTTCTCCAGCCACTTGCAGTTAATAGCTGTTGTTAGATCTTCAAACTTTTTCATAAGGAGCTGGATGGATTTTCATTATGTAGGCTAGGACCTTTCTGAATGAAGGTCCTTAGAAATGTGGGACCTTTTTGAAAGGTCCTTAGAGATGTAGAACCTTTCTGAATGCGAGATGTGGGTCCTTTCTCAGCGAATGTAGAACTCAAATTTTAATAGACCCTACGAGAAACCCCTCTAAAGCATCATATTTTGGTGGTTTTCGTAAACAAAATAGGCTATGAATTTACTGCATGCGTTTTTCGTTTACCGTTGTTTGTTTATTAGAGGAAGTCTGTTAAGTTTTCCTACATGGTCGAATTTTGTAGGCTTTTTATCCAATATCGCCAGAATCTTTCTTTTCTACAGCTATTTTCAAACAATGGATGTAATTCAAGATAATGGAATTAAGCATTTTGATTGAAGTTGAAGAGTACATTGTAAAGTAATGAAGTTGTGTAGATTATCAATAGGCTACATACATGATACTTTGTTTGTGTTCAATGCGTTTGGTAGTCTTATATCGTTAATAAGTGTTAACTATTTTTTTTATCACTTTAAACTTGATTTTGATATGGCTTTCTGAACTTAGGGAATCAATTAATTTATTTTAAGTAATTCTTATGAAATCACTTTTCGGTTAGCACTCGAGTTTTAAAGATTGAATTAACAAGTTAGGGGGTGGGTGTGGCTTTATGTTGTGCTTGGTGCGAAGGAGACAAACTAATAAACATCATCAGTACAATATAATCTAACGGACTTGGTCTCCTAGTTGGTAATTTATACTGTATACTTATATAACACAGTGACTAATTAAGTCACAATGTAGTATGTATCATGATCTGCAAAAGAAACTTACCATTTGTTTTGTGACAGTAAAGCTCTCGTTATTGCCATCAAATTTTCTTGTATAATTAACATTTAATTAGGAACTATTTCAAGTTTAATTGTGCACGTTATTATTAATTTTAACATCTGACATATTTATTATTTTTAATTTGGTGGCTGCATTCTAAAACAGAACATGATTTGTTGTTTAACATGTCTTGGCATGATTAAATGTCTTACATAACTTTTGCTGGGTACTTCTGTAACCAAACCCCTCTAAGTACACAGCTGCTTGGTGCTCTTAAGATAAAAGCTGCATTAAGATTGTTCTTGGATTGAATTGCTTGTTGATATGTTTGTACAGCTTTGTATACAACTATTTTTTTCTAATATATGACAGTTCTAATAGTTTATGATGTATCGGTTTCAAATGGAATGTTGTGAACTATTGGAGTTTTACCAATATGTATTCAAAGAATTGGCTAATTGTCATTGGTAACGTATCATTGTGCATGATATGTATAACTGCACTTTATAACTAGTTTTTGCTTACACTTGCATGTTTTTCTGCTGTTATAATTTGGTTAAACTAAACAGATAACAACTGTACTTGACTTTTTTGTCGATTTGTAGAAAAGTCTAACGTTGGTAAAAAATAAATTGGCTTTGAAATGCCATGTCTACTTAAACTATAAGCATACCTATACTCAGATGTATAGTGTAGGAACCACAAATAAATATAAAAGATTGTATATTATAGTAAAATCAGGTTTCAAATGGAATTTTCTTTACAGACTATTGGAGTTGGAGGAAAGTTTTACCAATATGTATTCAGAGAATTAGCTTATTGGCAATTTTTGTTTCATGTGCTGCACAATCTGTATAACTACACTTTACACTGGTTTTTGCTTACTTTTACATCTGTTTATGTAAGTTAGTATTATAAAATTAAACTAACCATTGTACAAGTGACTTTTTTGACAATTTGAAGAAAACTCCAAAAGTTGAAGTTGATAAAAAATTAGCTTTGGATTCTATGCGTTGGACAAGCATTCTTAAACTCGGAATTATAGCTCAGGAAATATAAAAAGTAAAGATTGAATGAACACTGGCAAAAAGTATTTGTTTCACCTATTGCAATATGGATATGTGTGTATGTTTGTTTGTTGTCATGTCATGTGTTTGAAAAACTCAGTTAGTCAGGCATATCTTTAGAATGACACATTGGTAAAACCGTAAAGGAATCAAACTCAGCGTACTACCTTGATCGGAATAAGCGACATACACTCCTTTCTTCAGTTCTACAGGCTCGCAACTTATGCATGACTTGTCGTTACACTGATCATTATTCATTTTAGCAACATAAAAATCCATTTTAGAAAAATCCACGAGGTGTCTGTTGCACGCACCACGCCACCAGAATCCTCCCAAGTTTCCTACTAGTCACATGTTAAACTTCTCTACCAATGATTTTCTTTCACATTATGATCACGTGCGAGGAGGGGTCTCGCATTCCTGACCTTGTGATTCAGTGCCAGTGAGTTGATATTCTGTTATTCCGCCACCCCAGTGATGATAGGCAAGCATAGCCAACACCCGATCGGTGAACGCACTTATACCAAGCGTTAATGCCAGTTGGCCAACTAACATGGTGAACATGGATAGTTTCAGCACCGACAATGACGATCCCGATTATTCCCTGTCGGTGGAAGACATTCTGCCTGTTGTCAGCGTAAACGCTGATGGGGACGAATTGCCAAATTCTGATACTGGCTCCCCATTGGAACCCCCACTGGAACTTGATTTGGACAGTCCACCATCGTACACAACCGATACCGTTGTTCTGGTAAAAGCACCCCACAGCTGTTGATTCCTTCCTTGTACCTAAGTACACATGCACTTAAACGGCCGAGCTTATTTTGCTGGCAGGGAGCGCACGCATGGCCTTGTGTTCAATGCTTCTGTTGTCTCAGCTGAATTTGTTTGTTTTCGATTTGTTTGAGCTGAACAAAATTGGATGAGATATCAAAACACGAAAATATTGTCACAGTGATGTTGAACTTTAGTTTGTTTATTGGTTTTCGTGTTACTGTAGGTTGACGTAGAATCGTGTGTATTGTGTCATTGTTTGTTTCCAAACTGTGGTAGCTTGATGTGGCCTTTGCTTGACAGAAAACCAATGACTAATTCTTTGGCATAATCATCTAATGTTTCCAAAATCTCAGTGGAAGGTTTTGCAGATTGTCTTTTTTTCCTAATTATCCAGAAAGTATTGCAGACCTTGACAAGTTCCGAAAAGCCACACCTATTAATTATTTTTTTTTCATTTTATACTATTGCAAATGTGGATCAATATTCTTTTTCAACGAACGAACTGAAGACATGATCAGTTTATGACCATTTTTTTTATCCTTTTTTTTTATATGTTGACCAATATCACAGCATGTTGATGCAAAATATTTCAATCTAGTGTGACCATAATTTTGAGAGATCAAATAGCAAATGTAGCAAAAAGTGTTGCTTGATTAAAGAAAAATAAATGGACAACACTTAAATCTTTATAATATTGAGAATGTGTAAAGATTACATCTTTTAGGGGGGGGGTTATCTGTAAAATGTGGCTTGATTGCTAGCTGAAATTATCGCTATCCTATCGGTACATTCCATTTGGTGATATAACTAAATTAAATGCGAATGGTTATTTGTTTGAAAATTTTTGCAGATAAAATTGAACGCAGTAGAAGTAAATACTAATATAATCAAGAGTATCCTGCCACCTGGCTGTTATACAATTATTGTGCTAGCTCTAAAGCATGTTTTAATAGTATGTTTTGTGCTCTGTTGTGGATACTTCAGTTGTTGCAAATGAATAAATTATAAGTTAATGAAAACCTTTTTTTTTTCTTGAAAAAGGTAAAGAAACATTTAGGTCAGTCAGTCAGGTTGTAGAATTTTTCATCATGACTAAATTTATTTTAATATCATCATGTCAAGGCCAATAAAAACATGTGTTGTTGCTTAAATATACAAAGATCTGAAGATAAGTTGAAGATTTTCTAGGACTTGTTACCAACACAAAGAATCTTCAGTTTATTTGCAGTGATGGGTTATTGTTACAGAACTGGATTCCAAATTTATATAAGTATACTGTCCCATAAGTCTGAAACCATCAGGTAAAGTGGTGGATAGGACGATGTCATGAAAAACATTATAAAAGTCAAGAGTAGGTTATTCTGCCCTGTGGTTTTCAACCTAAGGGAGTTCCTGTGCTATGGATCTATTGTATATGATGAATCCATTTATAGTACCACAACTTGCACTGTTAAATTTTGTAAAACTTTTGGGGCATTTGCACTTGATGATCAACTACAAATGAGCAAAATTATGGTTTCATCATAACTCACAAAACACTGACAAAAATAACAAATAGGAAAAGAATAAAGTTTCCTGCTGCAACTGACACGGTAAAATATCACCTCGTGAAGTGGTATTTTACCCTGTCAGTTGCGGTGGAAATGTTATTTTTTTCATGATTATAAGGGTAAAGGATTGAAGATTTGTTCACCAAATAATTGATCTTCTGTATCAAATCACGTTGATTCATTCATCACAGTTGAAGACAATTTGGACCAGTAATGTGACAAATTGACATTGCATAAGTCATATTTGTCGACATATGTTAGGTGCACATGATTTCCTTAAATACGAGATTAGTGAAACTATTTTTATTAAAAACTGACTGGTTCTCAGCGGACATTTTTGAGGTTTGTAGTTTTCACTCAAAGACGATTGCTTCGATTTGGGGGTTTCTATTATTTCAATTTTGCCAGCTCACCTCTAGAATTGACTTGAATCCTGATAGCACAAATCTTCATTTCATTGTCTCTAGCTTCTCTTAGTGAAATTAATGTCATTTTTGACGTTGACCTCTGACTAATTTTCAAATTAAAACTGAGTTAACAAATACGTAATAAAGTCCTAATTGTCTGCATCAATTTTTTGGGTAAAACCTGAGTTAAATGGAAAGACTCTAGGTAGACTGTTACCTAGGCACCACTAGGTACATCAAAAGGGCTATTTTTCCCCTCAATGGTTTCTTAGCTATTGGTCATGAAAAGTTCACTCTGAAACTGAATTCTCTATATCTTTTCTCATATTCTATTTCTGTTATTTCATCTTATCTTAATGATAGATTATTTGGTATTGTAATCAGAGTGCCATGGTTGATACAGGAGGTTCTCGATTTATGTTTTTCTCACATCTTGAATCCATCAAAAATTGCATACATCATCTATGAATTGACAAAACTTCAGCAGTGTTTGATCACTGGACAAAATCATATAACAAAATTTCCTTGCTTATAATGAGCAACAGGAAATACTTCTTTTATCTTGTATTGGCAAAATGGCATATATCATTAACTTGAAAGACTTCTTGTAATCCTTTCGCTTAATCCAAACCAATTTTATTTTCTGATTTGACATTGTAGATTTTAAAACGTCAAACTTTATTGTGCAATTTTGGTAATCTGAACTACTGCAATTACTGCAAGAGTGTGTTCGAATTACCAAATTGTTTGGAACGCTGGAGTATTAATGGAAAAGAACTATAGTTTTGTCTCTGAATTAAAACATTTTTAAAAAACAAACCATTTCTATTATTTGTATAAATATTTTTTATAGTTATGTTTTTCGTGTCATGTAATACGTTTCTTACAAACTACAAGCTTCTCTCGTTTATATTTGCATCTGAAATTTTAAGCCACTACTAGCTAATTCCAAAATTAGATTTGAATCACCAATGGTTGGAATTTATGTGGGCTTGGATCACACTTACATTAAGTTCGGTAGTTTGTTTATTTTTAATTTAACTAAACACTTCGTTTTATTGTGTCTTACTGGACTCGACGTAATTTAGAGTGAACATTGGAAATTGTAATATATTGTACATTACAATTTGGTGGACGTTTTGCTGAAAGATTTTATGATGTTTATGAAATATACATTTAATTAAGATAACGTTAATTTATTGCTAGCGAAGCAGTTTTTGATTTTAAATAATAATAAAATGTCCTTGTAAATAATTATTTTCAGTTATTAGTTCTTTTTTCTGTCATTTAACGTGTTTTATAGAAAGTAGTCTATAAAGGGGGTTTACACAACACGGATTTGTACTCGAATTCTATCCCAATTCATCACTTGGCCAATCAGAAGACAGTTTGATCACATGACCAGTGACCACACTGCCCTCTGATTGGCTGAGTGATGAATTCAGATACGATTTTGTAACATGTAATTCTTCTTTAAGTGCATTTTACTTAAATTAACAAACCAAATTTTAAGCCACTAGTTAATTCCAAAATTAAGCTTGAATCACTGGTGGCTGAAATTAACATGAGCTTGGATTAACTACATTACTCGCTCGGCATGTAAACTTCAGTAGTTTATATTGATTTTAATTTAACCATTTTTCTGTACAATTTATGATAATTTTAAATTGAAGGAGAAGTCGCTTGTGTGGCATGGACATGTTTGCATGGAATTGTTGTTGTTGTTTCAACTGACCTAGACCTAGTTTCTGTGGGTATTGATACCCCATTAGGTTAGGAAAAAATACAACAAATAAAATTAATATGTATTTGTTTTGTTTTGTTTAACCTGAACTGGAACTCATTCCACTTGTGCCCAAGCGACTTCTCTTTTAATTGAAAAGTACTCAAGATTTCATATTTGCGTCTCATATTGGGATAATTGCAATTTAGAATGAAATTAACATCAGGCATACGTTATAAACAAGTTGATGTTTCACTGAAAAATTCTATGCTGTTTATGAAATGAACATTCAATTAAGATGATATTAATTCATTACAAATATAGTAATGAGTCTAACAGCTTGCATTTTTGTTTAATTTTTTTCTTACTTGTTGAACATATTGTTTTAGATCATAACATACCGCTTATTTGCTGGCTAATACTTTTGTTTTATTACAGTGCATTTACTAATTTGTCCTGTAATGTTAATATTTGTAGTGGTGTGAAGTAATGACAAGTTTTTGTAATTGACAAATTTAATCAATTTCTTTAATGTCAAGAAATAAGTAACGCCCTAAAAAATGATTCACATCCATACCACTTTCCTTATTGCCATCTAACTTTCACAAAATAGAACACTACAAAGCTACAAAATAATCCCACAACATATTGTTCCAAATCACCAAAACAATAGATATCTTTTTAACACTTTAACTAAACCACTGGAATCCATTACTGGTCCAACTCAGAAAAAATGTCTTTTACCTGTCGAAAATCTCAATGTTCTACTTTGTGTTTCCATTTTAAAAAACTAATTATTATATCATATTCTGTTTTGCTAAAATATTTGTGATTTCTGGTCTTGTGTCATAGTTTGTTGTCATTATTTTATCGGATTTTGTAATAAATAAATGTCATGGTTTTTTTTTTGGTTTTTCTTTGAAGGAGTCGCCTACTGGTTTACCAGATAGTCAAAGCATTCTAAACGGATGCGAAAGAGACAATGCAAGTGATATCGCTGATACTTCTGTGGACAAATCACCATCGGACAAGTTGCCCATTTCGCTAGCCAAAATTGGAAGTCTAGTCGATCAAGGTTTACCTACTGATCTCAGCGACACAACCGAGTCCGATAATGACTTGCCAAGTAAGCAGTCACGTTTATTCGTTGTTTTCAATTTTTCAAGACAGTGCTTAGTTTTAGTGAGAGGCGTCCTTTACTTATTGAAACCTATGCTAAATATATAAAAACCAACTTGTAGGAGAGGTCATCTGCCCTTGCGAAGCTCATTTTGGCAAGGAAATCATCAACATCGTTTACCCTATGTCCGTCGAACAGATTTTCAAGCTAATATTCACCGATTCCAAGTTTTACTTCGACTTTTTGCATTCACGAAAAACATCAGGTTAATTTTTTTCTCTCTCACATAATGCTTGTTATGTGTAAATGGAATTTTACGAAGTCACTGAAAATTTGTGTACTTTTGATAGATATTGTTCAAACACCATGGCAAGAGCACAATGAATCTAGTAACAAAATAAGGCAAGTAACTTACACATTAACGCTGAATTTATCGATGGGACCAAAGACAGCACTGACAACTGAAACCCAAGTAAGACTACAATGTTAAGTGGGCTCCCATTATAGTTGAATGCTACCATTACTATACTTTTTTATTGTGTCTGTTTGATAGACAATGCTGACTGTTAGCAAACCAGGTTCGCTTTACATCATTGACGTCGACGCAGTAAACACAGGCGTTCCATACTCGGATAATTTCTACACTAGTCATCGTTATTGTATAACCTTCGTTTCGCCTACTGAGTCCAGGTTGCGAGTGCATAGTCAGATAAAATATAGAAAATCAGTTTGGGCCGTTGTTAAGAGTAAGTTTTGTTTTGTTTTTTTTTTATCTCTAAAATATAATAATTTTGGATCATTAAATGGATTTCGTTTTATAGCGTTTATTGAGAAAAATGTCATGCAAGGTGTTGAAGAGTATTTACGTGATCTAGGTAACTTTCTGAATAGTCAACTGTGTGCTGAGCGGCTGCTTATTCAACGGTTCTTTTAACTTGTGTTTTATGTTTTTTTGTTTTTCAAGAAATGGTTCTTCACAAAGAATGTGTTAGGTCGAAGCAACAAATTCACACCAAAAAAGGTCTGAAACGAAGACGACCCGGGAAACCAAATTTATCGAACCCAGAGATGACGCTAACCGATGGAAAAGCCTTGCACGGCCATTCAACTGTTAGACGGATTTGTACGCATCCTTATTCAAGTTTGCTATTGTCACCAGCACAAAGACAAAATGCAAATAGAGTAAAACAACGTTTACCCTTTTATGCAGCTACTGGGGGTCAAATGGAATTCAGTCGGTTTGTGGCAAACCCTGATATCTTGATCAAAATTATGATTTGCGTGTAAGTGAAAAGTTTTAATTATTTCACTTAATATTTGCTTCATAAATGATTCTATATGAAGTTTGTCTTTGTTTTGTTTTTACCAGGCTAATCGGTCTCTTGTTCCTCAATGCACTATTGTATTATAAGCTATGGTCTTTGGAAACTCAAGCTTCAAAGATGGTTCTTCCTCCCAATCTTATAGATCTTGAAATTTTAAGGTATGTGTACATAATTCGTTTGTTTAGAATAGCATAAGAATATGTAAATTATTAAAACTGGTAAAACGTACTTTTTTTAGGAACAATCCCCGTTCGCAAGAAGAATGGGCAAAATTGGTTCAGCATCAAGAAACGTTGCATCAAGTCGAGTTGCAAAAATGGACGGAAATTTTGCAATCTGCTGTTGAACTTTTGCAACAGGTAAATTTTGGACCATAATTGTACTTGTAGGTGCCAAAAAAAAATCTGATTGATGAAGTGTGATAATGTTACCAAAGATGCAATCAGTGCCAAACAATTACACACCTAATCACCAAAACAAGTTATAATGAACAAATCGTAAAAAAAAAAGGTGCCAATGAGCTTGTAAGACGAAATTGTTGTGACAAGGAAGTCGTAGTAGCACAAGTTATAAAATGGTTTTCTTTATAGCACGTTGTTACGAGTCTAAAAAAAAAAAGTTATCTATTACCAGTAAGGTTTCACTGTACAAACTTAATCTCTCCATTCTTGCTTTTGTTTGGTGTTGTTTATTTTGTAGTTCATGCTGCACAGAACCTATGTCTTGAAGATTCACTGTAACCAACTACTTTATCTAGTCTTCCATTCTTTCTTCAAGGTGTTAGAACAAATGCGGACGATGTTCAACTGTAGCATTGCCTTTTGATAGTGCCTAACGTTTGCTTGAGACAAACTTTTAATCGGTTTAGGTTGTACTTGTCTATGCAAAGAAGAAGTTTCTTTCTCTATTTGCAAGTTTTTGTTTTCTTCACTTTCTAATTCTTTTCTGTTTCTGTGCTTGGAAAAGAGCTATGATATAACTTACTTTGAACCACAAGTCGAAAAAATTTCATTCCATATAAACATGAATTTCGGTGTTCAGTAAGGGGTTGAACGATTGAGGAGAGTAGTGGGGTAATAAGGAAGGGGGGAGGGTTAGATTATTTATTTTTGTGTTGTATATTTTTGCAAAAATTGTTTACATGTTCTAATTGAAACATTCCATTGATGATGAAATAACAATACAGGTTACTGTAAAAAATGTTTTCTCAGCTACTCTTTGACAAGTGGCTACTTTTATCTTTCATCACCTGGGCAGAGTAATCGAATAAAAAAATTGTTTACTACAAAAAATACAAAACAGTGGATTTTCTCAAAAATTGAAATCAAATATTTCAAATAAACCAAATTATATTTTATTAATAACTACATCAATAATATTTTCAAATACATACGAGTTATTGCAATTGCAAAATTACTAAGTCACCACTAACTTTCAGTTCATAGTTTTCTGATTTAGTCTGATCTACCTTTAAATATATCTAACATGTTTATTTGGCACCTGCACTGCACTAAACAACTGAAGTCTGTATATTTATACATGTGATGCAAAACTTGTCAATCAACATTAGTAAAGCTAAAGTCTCCATTGGCATCGCTTAAAGCTCTGGTTTTGGCTGCAGCTTTCGCTAATTGTTTTTCATATGGCAAAGCAAACTATTATTATTTTTGGAGCAAGGAGACAGAATCATGTTTTGTTCATCAAGATTTCAACTATTTACATGCTCAAATTAATTTTCCCATCAAAAAGTTTCTGCTTTCGGTTTTTGAATGTAAATTATTCGTCCATAATATGTGTTAATACAGGTACTGATTTGCCGGCAAATGATATTCCGAACAACATTATGAGGTCATTTAATATCACCACAACTGCCAATCTAGTTTGAGTTTTCATAACAAATTTAAATTAACAGATTTTTATTCCTATTGTTCAAGTACCTTAAGTTTGTTTGAATGTCATTAATTATCTAATTTTGATTAATATTTGTTAAATTTAAGTGTAATAGTTTGTGGTACTTAAGATACATAGAAGATAATGAGTTAGACAGTCAGCGTGTCTGTCTTATTACTATGTGACCTCAGTTGGTTCGTAAGAATCATTGAAAACATGTAGAACTGCGAAAAGCATGTTTTTAAGCAACTTGTCGTAAAACATAGCAAATTCAAGTCAAAATAGTTCGTTTTGAAGCAATTCATTGAACACGTGCAGAACTCGATGAGAAAAGCACGTTTTCAAGCGACTGGCTTTAAAACACTAGATGATTAATCCAAGGGTGCGGATTAACTTAAAGCTAACTTATGTTAAATTGGCACCTGTGTTAAATATTAGTTTTTCTTTTCTTGGCATGCAATTTTCTTACAAAAAAAAGGAGCTTCGTGGTGAGCATGAATGACTATAAAAAACTAACATTGTGGTGATGGTGTAACATGTAGCCGATTGAAAACGGTATTAAACGGTTTTAGCGGGGCCCGTCGATGTTGCTACTTGCTTGTACTTGGTTATGGGTTTATTTTGCAAGTTAGGTTAGGAAAAACAAAGAAACGTATTAGATGTATGATTTTGTTTTGTTTTCCTAAACTAACTTGCAAAATAAACCCATAACCAAATACAAGCAAATAGCAACATCAGATGGGCCCCGCTATAACCGGAAAGTACCAATATTGAGAACTTTAACAGTAGTGAGACATGTTTGCTAAATCCTATTTTCTTCTTCTTATCTCTTGCTTTTTTGGTAACTCGAAGTGAAGAGCTTAACATGCAAAGCATAAAGGTTACAGTGGAAATTCTATTCCACTTACCAGTGCCTTATGATACTTTTATGCAGTTTTGCATTTTATTTGTATTATACACACATTGTCAATTGAAAAAGGCCCAGGGCAACATAGTGATAAGTCACACTTTTAAAAAAATTTCAGGAGAGCTATTTTTCTCGTGAAAAATCCATAGCACCCCATACTGAGCAACCACGTGGTTCTCTATATCAGCGTTTCTTGATTACATTTTTATCGCAAAATCCGTTTATATTTTGTACACCATAATGGACCCCTTCAACTTTTTAGGGTATCGTATAAATGCTCTTAGTAGGCAAGAAATTTGCTTAATTGAATTTGACACACTCATTTTCACACAATAAAATTTAATTCAAGGACAAATACCTTTAAATGGAAGGCATAACAGTGTAGGTGAGGGTTCCGTCCGTGGAACCCCCATTTGGGAAACACTGCTCTATAATCACGCTGCCATTTTCTGGAGGTAGTAATGTAACTAGCTAGAAACAGTCAGAAATGTCATTTTTGTAATAAAAAAAAGTGTGGCCTATCATTATTTTGTCTGAAGCCCTTCAGTTAATGCTATTATTTAAAACATGGGCATTGGTGTTTATTTTTGCTTCACTTTTTCTTCTCAATTCAAGCTTTTTGAATAGGCTATATAAAATATGCACTGCAAATGTTTATCAACAACTCATTTTTATGGCAGTGAATGTTTAGGCCAAATTGTATTGTGTGAATGAAAAGAAATACACGTGACACATTTTTTATCACAATGTGAAAAATTCATATGGCAATAATTAAACACGTGTCACTTTGATTGCACTACACAAATAACTTTTTTTGTGTCGTCAATGCACTTAAAAGGATTATCGTAGGTTTAAATGCAAACCCAGAGTAAACCATTTTATATAGTTCTATAGTTAGTAGAAACTAAAAGTGTAGTAGTTTCTAAAGGGTTATTTACAGTAACTTGTACGACACTCGTGAACACATCCTCAGTTGTAGGGCACTGTATGCCTCTTTGTTTCACTTTGGCCATTGATATTTTTTTTTTGAATTTTTGTTTTGGCACCTACTAGTACAGTGATGTAACATAGTTTGAAATGTTACATGTTTCAGACGGAGGATTCACTAAATTCCTTGCAGAAAAATATTCGTCCTTATCAGCTGCAGAGGGTTCTACAGCTCTTTAGCAATCCATCGCCGCCTAACGTTCCCGAAGACTCATGACATTGAGCATGGGTTATGTTATCAAATGAAACGCCACCTCAAGGTCTCTGGTTGCAGTCGGAACATTGAGAATGTACAGTAATTCGAAATATTGTACAGTCCCCATTTGTAAATATATTTTAATAATAGAGCAATATAGATTCTTGACAAGGAGGCAGAAACAGGATCAGTGATTCTGATATATACATTATTTATGCGCATGTAGGCATAATAATTATAATATTAATAATAGATATGTCTGCAACTTGTTGATCAAGTGTGCACTACTAGGAGCCGTATTTTTGTACTCGAGGGCGTCGTCGTTCGGAGGGAGCGGGAAAAGTCAGCAGCTTATTCTATTTTTCAGATTAATTCATCACTAATCCAGCCCCCCTACTGTTTTTTCATGTATGCAGGAAACAATGTTTGAATATGGGAAGAAAAATATATCCTGAATATAGTATTATTATTACACGTTTCAACAATTTGATCATCCGTTCAGCATATATTACAGAAATTTACAGTAGTTTTTGTCAAAGAATTTACCATTTGTCTTCCTTTTTATTGTTTATCGGAAATTGTTAAAAAAGAAAAAAATTATTGAAAGAACCTGTTCTCTTTTGTCATCTTATTCTAGGCTTGTGTTATTAATTAAGCATTTATCGAGATCTGCTCACTTTTAAACAGTTTCGATTTGGCTTTTTTCAAATTAAGCTGGTAAAGAATCCAACACCGAAAACAATATTTGTCTTCACTGCTGGGAATAAATGGAACAATTTCACAAATGTTTATTTGTGTGTTGCTGCTGTTTTCTTCTACTGTTACATGTTGCAAACAATAATTTGGTAATCAAGACGTTATTCTCAATTTTTTTTTTTGTGTGATACACACGGTGTCCACAATGAGATCCAAACGTTTGAAAACTCCACCATTTTTTTTTCCTATCGGGTTATAAAAATGGGATTCTTGGTGGAATGAAAGCAGAACTCAAAGTTTATAAAAAGTTTGTTGCGTCAGCCACAGTGGCGCTGCAGTCAGTCATTTTCCAGAATGGTGACGAGCGACCAAGTAGAGGCGATGGTTGGTGAATGATAGCATGACAAACATGTTTTTTTTTCTGTTGGAAAATTTTTTGAACTACGTAAACATCAAATATGACTCATTGTAACTCTAAATTTGAAGATTTCCAATGTGTCTGACAAATTTTTCAACATGGGAAAATGTTATGGTGCGAGTTGGACTGTCGCCTAGACATTCTTTGAGCCACCAGAGCGCCCATGTGGAGATGTACCGACAATGTATTTCTTTTTTATTAAACTCTAGTATGTTTACTGCCATTCCCCATATTTAGTTATGGTTATGTAAGCAAGCATCTTCCTTCAAAACCGTGTGATTCAAATGTTTATAAATTTCATTGTGGACATCCTGTACAGCATATAAATGTTAGGCATCCTGATAAAATTACTTTGTTTGTATTTGGAGTTGTTTATATACCTCAGATTTGTGCAACATTGTATAATGATGGCCGAGATTTACAAGAGCCATATATTAAAATTAATTTCTAGCACCATCGCTTATAAGTCCAGCGTGTAGAGCACGATAGTAAACATCGGGTCAACAACCTCGAATCCTGAATAGTTTTCTCTAGACGTAACCTTTCGCTAGTGTTTCAGTGATCCCATTAACTGAAGTTTTTAAGTTTATGTAAGAGCATTTTCTGTGTTTCTTATTCAACTTAATACAGAGCACTTTAAAGCAAAAGTTAAGGGTTTGGCTAGTGCTTAGTGGATTAGAGATGCTAGTTTATTATAAAACTAATTATCAGTAATAATGAAAAAGAGTCACTTGGAATAGTTACGAATTTGAGGGATTACAAATATACTTAAAATTAAATAGGCGAATTAGATTTCAATTTGAGTTCCTTGTATGGAAGGATGATATAAATTATATTTTGTAGTATGAGAATTGAAAACTAATCGTAATTTTTTGCAGTTTCACCATTTTACACTAAAGAAGAACGAAGTTGGTTATTTTTTTCTTGGAAACGTGATTTCTCTGGAACTCTGAAAACTGTTAACGGCACTTCGAGGTGCCCGTTTCGAATTTAGTGATGAAACAAAACAATATACTTGATAAACATAGAAAAGCCAGTTTTGAAATTTATTGTCCAGTGCTCGTCTTTTATGGACATACAAAATTGGCATTGGTTTCAAATACAGCATAAATTTAAAATTTTAGACATTCTTGAAGACATTACACTGGAAGGTCTTAATCAATGAACAATCACATGTATAACAACACTGCTGAAACAACATAACTCATTGAAGAAACATTCAAATGTTCAGCTGTACTGCATTACAACACTCAATAAACATGTTACATCAACATGAGATCCATAAGAGATTATATTTTTACTTGTTAAACAATAGTGCCTTGTGGCTTGCCCAACCATAAGAAAATTTCTTGATAAAAACATAGTGTACAATAATTACATAAACGTGGAATTGATTAACAATGGTAATTGTTTCCCCCATGTTGAAATAAATTAAATAAAAAGTTTGAAACGTACTGTTTAGGTGGAACATGGTGTAATTTACTTATTGCGAGAAAAACAAAGTGGTCCATAGTTTACAGCAATAAACAAAAAAAAATTTGCCTTTGGTTTCTGGAAGGCATTTGAAATTTAATAAAAACATTCCACGGGGCTATTTGAAGATGGCTTGTTGATAATATTTCAGTTCGTTGATGCTTTCTTTGATATCATCCAAAGCTCTGTGAAGCAAAAAAAATGAGTGTCACTGGACTTAAATTGAAAAAGGGTAAGTTAGTTTGCTTTTCTAACCTAATCCTCCTCCCCCCCCCCTAAACACGTAACCCAAGTAGCACCAAGAAGCAGGTTGGGCATATAACCGAAAAGTACCAAAATTCTCACAATTTTTCTGAGTGAATTAAAGTGTTTTAAACTAGGATTGTAGATTCAGATATATTGATATTTAAATATATAAGAATAATTTGTCACCAGCAATGTATATAATTCAGGCATTGTGTAAAATGCCTGCCTGTTTTGACAAAAGTATGAAATTAGCATTGGAATACATTGTGCAAACGTTTTGGTTGGTTTAGGCTTAATTCTGTTTGTTTTTTTGTTTTTGTTTTTTTTGTTTTTTTTGGAGAAAACGTTTGCTAACCTAAACAATTATATAAGATGTTATTTTATACATTGCTAGTAGTAACATATGGATTATATACATATTATAATAGTGACCTGCTAACATTCCTATTGTGCCAATAGTCATCATAAAACATGCATGTTACCGGGCAATTTATATGAGACCAAACATTCTATAGCCTCATTTAGCAAAGTATGAAATAACATCTAGATATGCAACTAATTGGGTTAGTTCTCCATATAAAAAGTACATTGGTCTAAATTTATGCCTAAATGTAAATCTAACCTAAATTATGGCTTAACCTAACTATTCCAATGCTAATTTCATACATTGCCAAAAGTGGCTAGGCATTCTATACATTGCCAGTGACGCACAACTCTAAATTTTGAAGCTATGTACAACATGTTAAGCCGAATAAGCAAAATACTTACCGATGGGTAGCACGCTTCTTGGGTGCGAATTCATACTCTCTGGGATACCAGCGCCTACGCAAATTAATTTTGAAATGCTTAATTCTCTTATGAGATAAAGGAACCCATGTACACAAAGTTCACCTACATGCAAAGTTCTTTGATGGTGCTAACATCGACTATCCGATAATGGAGATGTTTCATGAATTCTGGCATGTATTTGTCCAAAAACTTTTTATCAGCATGCACTGAATTTCCTGCCAGCGGACACTTCCCTGCTGGTATATGTTGGCGCACAAACGATAACATCTGCATCTCTGCGGCTTGCAGTGTTACTTTGCTCTGTCGACTCGCTTCTGTCAGTCCTGACTGGAAATGAGACACAATGTAAGTCTATTGTTAGAGTGTACATTCTGAGGTGGGAGAAAATAATCTGTTCACTGTAACAATAAATTTAACTAAGGTAAAAAAAAAAACTCGAAGTAAAGTTTATCTCTTCAACTTACTTTTCCATGGTGAGACCGGCACCATGCATTCATTGCCGAAAGCACATCTTCTGGTTGGTGGATTATCAAATTTGGACCCTGCAAGAGTAATTTGATTCATTAATAATCATCTCTAACATAATAAATAGGATGAGTACATGTAATTGATTTAGTTATTTATTAATTATTTTTCTGATTTATTTTTTTTATAGACTCATTTGTATAATCAAGGCAAAATGATTTTTGCACCTTTATATCAAAAGTGTCTGAATAATGAATAAATGATTATAGGTGCAGCATTAATATTTGGGATGTTACTTAACGTGTACATAAAGTGGAAATGGAGTGTCTTTTATTTTTTTCTCAAGAAAGGATTAACTACTTTCTTACTAATATAAAATAGGGAGAAAACACAAAAAACAAAAAAACTCCCTAGGTGCAGAACTTAAAATGATTTATTACTGTCAAGGCATCCTGATGAATGCAATTTTTATTGTGCCAATTTAAGCAATTTGTGGACAACTGGGACGTCAGCTTCTTGACCAACCGATGAAAACTGGTTGACAAAAAGCTGGTGTCCCAGTTGTACATAAATTGCTCGAATTGCCACACCAAATATTTCATGTGTCAGGAGACCTTTAAAATACAATATAGCAATTCCCCTCTTGATGTTAATTCTTTCTCTAGTGGTGAACGAAAATTGATTTCCCATGAGAATGATTAGAAATCAAATTAACTTGTTCCAGTGGTCCAGAAGGCAGTATCAAAATTAGGCAAAAACTAAATAGTAAACAGCATCCATTAATTATATATGATTACAAAAAATAGGTGTACATGTATATAATAGTAATACTTTTTTCTAGAACAAAAATTGTGTTGGTACGCTGACTTTTTTGAATTTGGAGGCTCCTTATGTGAACAAATTTCTAGTACAGTAGAATCCAGTTATTGTGATCATGTTGGGACTAGTACTTTTTGATAACAATAACTGGCTGATAACATTAAACAACTGATAAAAAAAAATTCACTAATCAGTGTCTTGAGACGGGCTGATCATGATAACATTAGCCAGTTGATTGAAGGCATTATCAATGATCACAATAACCAAATCCATTATATTACTGTACCCAAAATTTGATTTTCTATGTTAGCTGGTGGGTTTTTCGATTATTTGTTTTTTTAAATTTTTAATTTGGGACTCTTCCAGTCACAGGGGACTCTAGCGCTTACTGCGGATGCCTATAAATCCGCCTCTGATAATCAGTCAGAGAACATAGCCTGAAATATATAGTACCCATATTTGTGACAGCAAAAACTATTCACTTGACACAATTTTCTCACCTAATATTTAAATATATTTACAATGTAATGTTACCCCATATTTGAGATAAAAGAAGCATGCTGGAGTGATTTAATTAATAATAACCTTAATAAGCAATGGTTAGACACAATCTAATTTTAGCTGACCTGCAAAGGCTAACAAACAGTAACATTCATCAGTCACCAACAGTGCACTATTAGATTAGAAAATTATTGAAGAATGTTTGTACGCCAACGCTAAAATAATGTTTCAAATTTCAAAAGCATAGGATTGCAGGGTTCCCACCAAAATTTTGAAGTGCATATCCCTGACATTTCATGACAATTCCTGACAATTTCCCAGTGATATCCCTGACAAATATTGTCCATTTCTAAAGCAAATGTGGTAATTTACTTGTTAAAATTTACATTTTTATTGAGTTGAGAATAATAAGGAAAAGATTTTATTTAAAAACAAAAAGAAGCACTAAAGTACTTGAGCATCAACGAATTTTGGTATCCACAGGGGTTTTCCTGGAACCAAACTTCAGTGAACACCAAGAGCCCACTGTATTCGTCACTTCTACAGGGTGGCCCTTAAGTCACGAAAGGTTTAAAACTTTAATAACTTTTTGGTTTATAAATTGTTTTCAATTATTTTTTCAGATTTTAAAAGTAAACATCTTGGAAATTACCTGTGCAAAATTCACAAAAGAATAACTAACAAAACCTGAAAAAACATTTTTTAAAATCAGTGATTAATTATTCACGAATTCACCTTTGGAATTCATGATTTGTTGCTTAATTAAACATTTCCAGCAACAGGGTTCTGTAAGCGACCATCCAGGAGACCAAGTATCATCCGCAAAAAAATATTGAAGAGTATGGAGGTACTGTATTCTAGAAGAATGTTGACCAGAAGACTTGGCCATTTGGAGCTGGGAATCTTTTGATGAAGTCATTGTGGTGCATTTTAAAGAAAGATTTACACTTGTAAGCATACAACGTGCAATTGGTGCAAGAATTGAAATCGTCAGATTTCTATCAGCAACGTCAAAATTTGGCAGTCTGCTTTCAAGAGTTGGTAGCTATGCTCTTTTAAGTGAGATTAATTGATCACAGATTTTAAAATTAAACTTTAGTTTGTTGTTCTGTTGTGAATGTTTGCATAAGATTTTTCCAAGATGTGTACTCAAAGAATCATAAAAAAAAATTTGTTGAAAAGTTTATAAACCAAAAAGTTATTAAAGTTTTAAATCCCTTCATGGCTTATGGGTCACACACACTACATCGTGCGGTTAAAATTTGATTGATTCCCGGGACACTGTGTTTCTACAACCATTACTCAGAACCCAGCTACTAATACCGAAGCTATAATAAAGTACAATGCTGTAAATTTAGAAATTGTGTTATACCATATTGTTTTATTATCTTTACTATACAAAATGCTCAATCCCTGACTTTTCCTGACAATTGATGAATTTCTAAAAAAATCCCTGACACCTTTTCATATCCCTGACTTTTGCTGACTATCCAGAAAGTGGGAACCCTAGATTGTCACAATTTCAAGTGATAGCTGATGATTAATCAACACTTATTGATAATCAATATATAGGCTAATCTGTCGACTGTCCGAAGCTTTAAAGAGACCGTCGAACCCCTCAACCACGTGCAGTTCCGAGCTGTAAGGAGACTTTTCCTGTTTTCCCCCAGGAGGTTCCACCTCTAATTAGCCACGCTTTCATTTTTTTCATGAAAATTACGTAGTAATGAGTGCCTTACCACTATCAATAAACACCGGAAACGATGCTTTCCAATTCAGAGTGAGAAAAAAAAGCATGCATCTGTTTACACCTCTACAGTTCAATCATGCTGTTTACAGTCCGTGTAATGAATGGACCAGCTATCGCAGAATGTTGTAACGTTTTTTCATTATTATTGTAAAAAATAAATTCAGAAAGACAAAAACCATTCCAAACTCTTGTCGTCATTCAATATTTGCCTGTTAACATACCAGTGTAACGAAGTATAATTGTTTTTCATGCAATTTATCTCCCGGGTCATGTTAATCATAATAAAAAATTAGAAAAATAATGTATACTTTACCTCAGCCACAATGTGCAATTTGTCGTCAGTTATGAGACAGGCCATTTCAATGATATGACACTTGTCAATATCCAGTCCCGTCATCTATAAAAAAATAACTAAAGATCTCATTCATTCCTCTTCAAAAGTAACAAATAACCAACCAGTAATAAAGTAATCCGTAATTTAATAATGAATAACAAATCTTCACGAATATAACATAATTGAATAGTCATAAAACAATGAATTTTAATCATTTTCTCTTGATAAAGATCTTGAGACCTGCTTTTGCCTCATTTATCCACTCGTTAAAAAAATTATACTGGAGAGCACATAATTGGAACCTCGTATACTCACTTCCAAATCCACCCAAACCAGTCGTTCCTGATCTGGCAAACTACCGTGATTCATTAGTGTTTTGTTAATAGGCATCCACGAAGCCTTGGCAGTAGTTGTCATACGTCGAATGCCATACATAATATTCAACGTGTATCACCACCGACATGCTGCTCACCTGCTCGACCGAAAAGATTGGGGGAGGGAGGAGCGATAAGATGCGCTTGAAGGAGGAGCCATACAGCAACGTCATATATTTATATGACGTCATCTGTTTAGTCTGTCTTGTCATCTGGGATGCTGAGCTGCAAGTGGTGTTGTTTATTTACGAGCAAGATTATTTTTTTGTGGTCTGAGAAAAATACTAAATACATTAATCAAAAATGAATGTTTACCGGTAATATGTTTATTCCATATTTTTGTTCAATTTGTTGTACTTTATTATTGGTTTGTTACTTTATTAATTTGTTACTTTATTAATTTGTTACTTTATTAATTTGTTACTTTAAACTTTAAAGTATCTTTTAATCATAAAAGTAAACCCCAAGAGAGTATTCAAGGATGTATGTAAATACACCAGTGATGTATTTAAGAATCAATCAGGGAGGAACTTGTAGATATAGAGGCTAGTTCACTTCACTGAACGCTTTTTCGATAAAAAAAACGCTCATAAACGTCCGAAGATAATCAACAAGTCTCTTTAATTTATATTGGTTATAGAATATATTTGGTTTTTTATGAGTGTTTTTGGCGAAAAAGCGTCCAAAGTGAACGTAAGCAAAATATGATTTTATGCTTAAAAAATGAAAATAAAATTTTTTTATGATTTTTTAAAATATATATTTTTCCATGTTTGAGTGAAGTAAAATAGCTTGAAGGCTGTATTCTGTGATGAACTGTGTAATACTGTAATTACTGTAATCAAAATATAATTTGATGTATTATAATTTTTGACTATATGAGATGCTGTACAAATATTGATGTATTTTGATACATGAGGGGTTCACGTGGACCTAATAAATTCAATTTAATGTAGCATATTTCACAGTGTCGTAGTTAAGCAGACGACAATCTTGTGAAAGGCACAATTTAAACATATTACTTTGAATGTTTGAATGCGTACTATGCTATTCAATGCCTACTGTGGTTATATGACGTCATTAACACGATCAAGCTCTAAGCTTTTTTCAACAATGACGTCAATAAACTCGTTTCACTTGCCAGACTTGACATGTGATTTTCATTAATCTTTTTTCACAGTTACTCTACATAGCTATCGACAGATTATACTTAAATAAGTTTTAATAAGCGTTAAATAACGTTTGAAATATTTAAGATTGCAATAATTAATTTTATAATTCTGTCTTTTCTCGTCTCGGACCTAACTGGAAATTTAAAGTTTTACGTTTGGTAGCCATTTTGAGAATTGAATGCGAGCTAGATTATGTTTACGATTTTAACCTGCATTCGTGAAATTTAAGAGAAAAACAGTGAAATGGACGACCAAGAAAGAACGTTATATTGTGGAAACTTAGCTCCCGAAATCACGGAAGCTATACTTTACGAACTATTTCTTCAGGTGAGTGAAAGCTTTTAGTGTCTTATGCATTTGAATTGACATGTTAACTCCCACTTCCAAGTGTTATCACATTAATTTTTTCTGACAGTAAAACTGGAAGTTTGGTATTGCAGTTAACAATTTTACTTTCATTCGTAAGAATCTATAGCAATCGAACTATTTTTGTTCTAAGAGTTTATACGTTTTTGGTTTAACACACGTGCTGAGGTCAAGAATTTGAAAATAAGCGCGTTTACATTTAAGCCTAATCTATTGTGCTCTGTCCTCATAACAAATCGTCTGTTAATTGAAAGATATTTCTCTTGTTTAATCTGGAATATGTGTATTTTGTGGCTTCAGGTGGAATGAAATGACGTCTAAATGATGTTTTGACTTGTACAATTTCAGGCAGGACCATTAGAAAAAGTGAAGATTCCTAAAGATCGTGATGGTCGGTTTCGAAGTTACGCGTTCGTTACGTTTAAGCATGAAGTTTCGGTGCCGTACGCCATTAATTTGTTGAGCGGTATCAAATTGTTGGGACGCAACGTACGGCTTCAAAGTCGTGCAGCTGGTGGCTCTGGAGAAGGAGATCCGAGGGCCAATGCTCGTTCACAGTCTTGTACCGAGGGCAGAGTGGAGGGAACTAACTTTCACAGAAATAATGCTATGAGAGTACAGTCCAACTATGGACATCACTTTAACGAATCCTATGGTAGATCTGCAAATGAAAATAATTTCGATCGTTTAGGAACATCCGATCCTGAAATTGAAGTGATAAGCATCGCTGGTCCGAACGAGAGTAATAACAGGAATGGTCTTTTGGAAAGACAAAGCTCTGTCGAGAAGTGCAATGTTAATTCTTCCTATCGTGGAATGTCGTCGGTAGCTCAACCGACAATCGGTAATTGGCAAAACGGATCTGTCATGTCAAATCAGTGGCAGAATAAGGCCAATGCAAAATCCTTCACCAACTCCATGTTGGTGAATGGATCTCAACAAGTCTTTGCATTTGGTCAACCAAACAACAACCCCATGATTTTTGATCCACTTATCGAACAGAAAATGAGAGAACGCTTGTTGGCAATTCAACAACAAGACCAGATTAAACGCATGCAACAGTTCATGCAGAATCAGCGTCTTGGTCTATACAATCCATTCCAAAGACCAGACACTAATAATTGGTGGCAATGAGGTTTCCTTCTTTTTTTATAAACTTGATAAACCTTTTTTACCCCTTGTATCCTTAAAAGTTTTGTTTAATTTTCCATATTGGTATCTATCGTCACCATACGATGTAAATTCATGAGATGTGCGGTTCAACATTCACTTAAAATAGTTTGTTTTTTATAACCACCGTTTTTCAATGTCACCTGCCATCTCTAATTTTACCAGCATTGCAATCATGCTTTTCCGTGGTAGACTTCCTTTAAAAAAAAATTTGTTCTAACTAGAAGATTTGGAAAATTTTCATTAATTAATGTTAAACTTGGAAAATAATAATGTTTATATTGTAAAGAATTTTTTCAAATCAAGATGGACTTCATCACACAGTATTAATAACTATCACATACAGCCTGATAGATAGATTGGCATCACCAGAATGAATCGTATTGGAATAGCATCAAGTCACCCTCGATCAGTAATAACTGATCTTCATATTTTTAATACTTTTTTTGTAGAAAAATTAACAGTTCCCTGTACATCACAGTTGTATATATATATATAATTATCTTGTACGTATCATATTTTTTGTTCTGTAACTATTTGCTTAGTAAGTAGGTATTGTGCCCTCTTTGTTACTGAATGTCGCATTTCATAATAATGGATTAATCTGTTTGTTGTCAGTAGTAAATATCTTTTGAAATAGTGCAGAACTTATCAAGATCTGCAAACTTTTGAAAGATTTTCAAAGAGAAAAGTTCTTCAAACCCCTTCTGGTTTTTTTTATATATACTGTATATATATAATAATTTGAGTGTTGTTAAGCAGAATTTTTTCTGGTTATTCTTCAACAGTTTGCATCACAACTTTTTTTTAATGCTGTCAGGATATGCCGACAACAGTATAGATCGCTAAAGAAACATCAAACATCTTGTCAATTTTTATCAAGAGTGCAAGATTTCCCCTTTTGATAAAATAGTATCACATACTATACACATCTTTATTCCTAGACAGGTTTTTAACACAATCAAACCAAAATATCCAACATTTCTTGAGTACAAATTTAAAACATATCTTTACTCATTAAAACTGGTTTAAAAGTACACACGAGATGAAGGTTTGGGAATCAATCAGGTTTGTTGCATTTACAAATAGAACAGTTCCGATTTTGTTTATAGCTCTCACTAAAAGTACTGAAAAAAAATATAAACTTAACATGCTCTCATAGATCCAATGGAGATTAAAATAATTAAACTGCAATTATTTTAGCTTGTGTAAGATACCACAACACTATTTTAGACTTAGTCAGACACATCTGAGTCAACTTTTTACATCTGCATGACATCACTGATGCTCTGTTCAGATGATGAGATTGCATTGGTCGTAAAAGTCCCTATTTCATCTGAAAAGTTGAATATTTATTATATCACATCCACAATGTACATGTACTACTACACTATAACTAATGTGTATTTTATTACAAACAGTTAATGTAGGGTGAAACTTTTGATCTAATACGAGCCAAACATGTAAAGATGCATATGTTAGTTTGATGTTCATAAACGGAATCGTGAATTCTTGGATATCCTAGATTGCACTCGATGCCAGGGTGATAATCATCATGTCTATCATGAAATTTCATTTGTTAGATATTATTTTTGTTTAAAAAGTACACTGATTGTAACAAACCGCAAAATAATGATATGTGGCCTTCAAATTTCTACTTTCTGTTTTGTTTTGGTTTTTTTTTTTTTGCAGACTATAAAGCATAAAATTGTTCACGTGATTTTTGGAAATACTTTCCTCAGGTTTTGTTAGTGAAACCGACATGTAAAATGTTTTGTTTTGTTTCATTATGTTTAGATTTGAAACCAATCATCCGAAATATGTAACAGATAACAAAATTTTCTGTATAGAATATACACCATAAACTACTAGGCCTATACCTACTATAACTAGCTTTGTTCTTTTATTATTTATCATATAATTTTTGTTTTTAAATTTTGTGGGTATTTTTTATGTGCTGGTAAAACGTTTAACTATGCTGGTATAAATAGCGAGTGTTGATTTTGTTTTTCGAAATTATGATTCTATTCATGAATGTTACTTCATAAATTGGGGAGCTATCCTTTTTTTCTTCATCCTACATGGGTGATGCTAAACTGTTTTTTTAGACTTCTCATTTTTCTTAACTTTATGTAAATGAATAGTAAAAACATAAACAAAATGATTATGTACAGCTGACTTTTCTTAATAGCAGACAAAGACCTTAAAAATAAATTACAAAAATATATCTCTAATCTTGTATTACAGCATACACACTGGTTATCTACTTTAACATGTATATATATACATATATATATTTTTTTTCATTTATTTTTGTTTGTGGATTTTGTTTGAATTAAAGCTTTTAATTGTTTGATATTTCATGAACCTTCAATCCTTGTTCACATGAGACACATTTGAGTAAGGAATTGATGGAATCAATACCGTCCGTTATTTCATGAACATATTCATTTTCCATCGATATTCAAATTTTGATTCCTGAATCATCACACAAGAGTTCTGACATGTATGAGCTGTAGTGAAGTTCTTCAAAAAACATACGTTGTGTGCTAATTTTGTGTGAGACTAAATATTATAACTTTAAAAGGATATGTTAATTCGAATGCTCAGCATCTACAGTTTTAATCAGAATTTATTTTTGAAAAAAAAAATTGTTTTTTTAAGCGAGACCTTTGTTAGGAAGAATATTATGTATAATTAATAATGCACGGAAACATATTTGTACTTGCTTTGTTGCTATTATTAATTTGATATTTAATAGTTGTCAAATGTTATATTGGATCTTTAATAACGTTCTCATCAATAATCACCAAGTTTTATATTGTAAACAACATGAATAAATATTTCCTGCATATAAATGCTAGATATACAAAAGTTGTGACAGAACTTTTATAACAAAATTCACACAAACTGACGGTTAATAACTTAATGGATTATTTTGAGTTTTTCAGCATAACAAGTAATTCTGGAAATGCAGTTATTATGCAAAAGTGCGAGATTAACAATCATCATGATGTAATGCTTGGTTTTAGAGCGTTACTTTATAACCTTGTGTACTACAATTTTTAGCTTACTGGAATTTTTTTCATACTACCTACCCAAAATCAGTGATTTGTGGTTTCTTTAGATGTTGGATTGATGATATCTCATTGGATGGGATTAATTTGCTTCGTAGAAACACTTCTTTAAAACAAGCATTTTTTATAGTATTTTGTTTCGTCTGCTGTTAGTGATTTCTGTAACTTATGCTGATTAGATAAATAAGTCAACCAAAACGAGGGTGTGATCAAAAACTTTGGTTGAGTTGCTTTCTTCTGATATAACAAAATCAGTGATATACTGATTGCATGGATTAATTAAACCTAACTGAATTAAACTTTTATGCACGTCTTCTCAGTAGTCTGGCACTCGCTAATACGGCACCCCCTGTGCAAGGAATGGCCGGATTAGCGAGTGTACTGTATATGGAATACTTTATTCAAGCTCATTCCAATTCTAAAAGGCGAGACTAGCAGAGTTGAACTAAAGCAATATGGTGCGCTGTGCTGGGCCATTTTGGCAAGCATAAAAGTAAAACGAATCTAATTAAACTAAATATTGATTAAAAATGTATTTATTGAGCACTCCTAAGGGAATTAAATCATCGGTACTAAATAAAGCACATTATCGCGGTAATTATTCCCTCCATCTACCCTATGAATTTCAAGCACATAAGCTGAATAGTTAGTAATTGTAGTTGAAAGACACTTGCTGCTTCGGAGTCGAAGTATAACAACGTGTTAACGTGAAATTCCTCATAAAACTCATAAAATCCACCACAATTTTAAAATTCAGCGAGGGAAGTTACTGCTGAAATGATTAACAATGATACAGAAACAGATTTCACATGACAATCTTGACATTACACCAAGATGGTGTTATAGCCAAAACTCCTCACTCCTGAGCAAAAGGGTCTGGAACGAACTTTTGTGCTAACATTATTGTTACCACTTGTGATGAATGTCAGCACAAATGTTCATTCAAGATTCCTTTTGCTCAGGAGTGAGGAGTTAAGAGCACACTTTTGTCATGCTAAGATTGTAATGATAAATATATATTTCGGAAGAACTGTAGAAACACCCCGCATCCACGCTTTATTTTTCTAGCGCTTTCATTATAATATTAATCGCAAAATGAAATCGTTTGGCGGGCTATGCCCGCCGAATGGAACGATTCTTGCTCTGGCTTCGCTATAAACTCCTTTTTACAACAAAATTACACATATTATAGTAACTTACAATAAACAAAATCCTGAAATTTGAATTTTTTGCTGACAAAGCTAAGTGTAGCACAGTTTCTCGTTGCGGGGCAGTTCTACAGTTCATCCTATATTTCTTTATCATTGTTAATCATTTCAACAGAAACTTTCCTCAACGAATTGAAGGTTTCTGTAGCGGATTTTCC
>JAQIWH010000524.1:0-46697 GCA_034695005.1 Cryptops parisi | reverse complement strand
TATATACATACATACACACACACACATACATACATACATACATACATATACACACTCTTTCAACTAGTCTTCATTTAAGAAGCTTTTGCTTCATGTCTTAAATTACAATCGTAGTTTAACGAAAAAATTTGTATCTGTTCTTTGAGAATGTTTGTAAAACATTAACTGATGAAAAAACGGCCTAACGTAATTTAATATTAGCCAAAGCTAACATTAATTCTGCCAAAAAAAGTTGAAACCAATAAACCATAAGCCAAGCAAAGTTGACCAATTTTGGATTTCATCACCTGCAGTGATATTGTGAATAGAATCCACCATGTCAACAGCAATAGTAAACAAAACGACCCATTTTTATTAACTTTTGCCCTCGCGCAGCTTAAGTTCAAACACCATAAAAAGGGGTTTGGTCAAAATTAAAGACAAAATTAGATTATATAACACTCCATCAAAGGTAAGGTGCAATAAAGAGTTATAAAATATACTAATATAGTTTGATTGATACGTATACTTTACTTAGATTAGAAACCGATTATTATGAGTTTTAGTTAAAAAAAAAAATTGTAAAACTATATAGAAATTAATCACTTGACTGTTTTTTATCGCAAAACCGGTATCCTACATTTTTTCCGCTTCAATTTTCAACTCACGCTCCGTTCTTCAACTACCACAAAATCTAACGAGGCTTCCATGTTTTAAAATTTCATAATACTGTATGGCTATTACGAGACCTTACTCTACCTAGACAAAGCACTACTCTTCACGATGTTTAGTTGACTTCCACTGCACTTTTTTAAAGTTCTCAAAAAACACTGAAAAATGCAAAATGGATTCAAAATGTGACCCACAAGTGTTAGAAAAACTTCACATTCATAAAATTTGAACAAGCTTCGGAGTTTTCGCCTCATTCATTCTTAATATGCTATTTCCAGCAACAGAAACCACAAGAAGCAACAAAAAAAACGTAAAATAAAAACAAACAAAAAAAAAAAACTGGAGCATCGTATACGATGCATAAGAAATATTATGTTCGTACAAAATTTAAACAAAAAATACTTATGGGATTGTGGATGATGGAGTCTACGCAGAATAAGAGATGGCCAAATGAAAAGAGCGCTAAATTTCTCGATTCATTTCTTTACCATTTTCAAAGGTGAAGAATTTCCACAAGATCGGTAAAGAAGACAGCAAGTAAAAAAAAACAGAGACACGCAGAGAAAACGTTTCTTCTGAAAAATAAAAATAAAAAGCAGTAGCCTATGCATTTATTCCCCCTAGCGCTATCACCAGCACTACCTCTCGGCCACAAAATCTAATCAAAAGTTCTCTCAGGTGAAACAAGATCGAAATTGGAGAGCTTGAGAATGGAGCATAAACCACAATTGCGAAGAGAAAAAAACACAACTTCCTTTTCTTGCCTACAAATTACGACGTATACGTAATCTACCATATTCCCTTTTATTTGCTTTAAGCAGGTAGATAGAAGGTACCTTTTGTCTCCATGCTTCAAGTTACAATTTGCATTTTCTAGTTCCAACTTTTAAATACTGTATTAACATCCATCATTACGATTTGAACAGGATGTTTTCAAACTTGAAACAAAACGGGTTTCTGTTTCAGTTTGTTTATTTTCATAAAAAAAAAATAGTAAATTTAAGTGAGTTCTTAACAAACAAAAAATAGATTTCTGTAAAGTTGACACAGTATAGATGTTAAATTAAACAGGTGTTCATAAAAGTGATTAACTTTGCCAGATAGGATCACAACCAGACACAGTGTTGAAAACTAGTGCATACGCGTTCTACTTTACTTTCGGCAAAACAAATGCCTATTACTTCCTATCATGTCATCTTGCATGGTATTTTTTTCTGCAATGCTACTCAAGCTTTTACGATGTTTTTTATCCGCCCCTGTACACAAAGCCTTCCTAAATGTTTTCACAAAATTTCAAAAGTAGAGTTAAGCTAAAAAAAAAGGCTTGTAGCCTAGCCATGTGCAGTTGATTACTGTCACGCTAGAATGTTCTATTTTTTTACTTCTATATGAAAACTTGTATGAAATGAAAATGTTAGAAGAAGGATAAAGAAAAGTGCAAAATTTCTCTAAATCATCGGATACTTATTTATTCAATAGCGCCACAAAGAAATAGAAAGGAAATGGTTTTTAAAAAAAGATAGCACGCATCCCATGTCTCATCCTTTGAAACACATGAATCAATCGTAATACCACTGCCGACAAATGTGAAATTACGTCTATAAATTTGAAGTAAACAAGTGGCAAAGTGTGGATGTGAAAGTTGCTATCACCACCTCCGCTGAATTGCAAGAGCAAATAGTAGGAGAAAAAAACGACAGACAGAGACAAATCAATTGAAGACATTTTTCCTCCTTTGCTATGAAAGTAAAAGAGCTTGGCAGAAAGAGATGGGCATAGAACACTGTACGTTACAGACTGTGAAAAGAGATAGATAGATATATAAAAGTTAAGAAAGAGAATGTCTTCCGCAAAAAGTGGACGAGCAAAATTCTTGGAACAAAAAGAGAAAAATCTCAAACAGTGAGACAAATGGAAATTTCATTCTGCTGCCAGCAGAGAGACTTATGGCTTTTTTCTTTCGGCAATCATGTAGGGAATTTAAGAAAAGCTATGGCGCGAGAAGAAAAAACCGAATGGAGGTGTAAAGAATGGGAAAAGAAAGGCATTACCACCCTATTTTCTCACCCTACTAGCTGAATTAGAAACATTGGGAACCTTACTAGGACTGCTGCTTGCTCATGGGTACTGACTGACAAGAGCACCACTCGCAAGCACACTACCTGTACACTGTACTGTACATGACTACTGTTACTACTACAGGGGGCTGAGTGAAAAATCATCTTCTTTCTTTCTTTCTTTCTCTGTTGAAGGTATTGTTACTCAACCTTTTATCACATTTGAAATTCTTATCACTTTTTCACACTACTGCACAATGTACTATCGCCGGCCGAATACGATACAAGATTGTCCATTATGGTGTGCGATCAAATAAGTTCGAATTATCATAATAGTTCACCAAACTTAAAATCACTAACTGCTGAAAAGTGTCTGTACTGGTTTATCAAGCGTCGTCGTTAAAAGTCTATGATGTATCCAGGTCCAGAGTACTTGACAAATGTACAGTAGGCCTATTATTTCTGCAAGTAGCCAAAGATTTAACTTACGTCGTAAACTATATTCTAATCCATTTCCATAACACTATGCAAAGACCTGTCTTTTTCATCCGACATTTTCTATCCACGGTTTGACTATAGAAGTGTATTGCAGATACCTTAATATATTCACATTTCAGAAAATTCTTGTAACGTCCAAACACGAAATGTAAAGGTAGGTACTTTGAGTTTAACGAAGGCGTCGTCTGGCCTTACAGCTGTCATTTGGCCCTCAGACTTTATTGAAATAACAAATACAGAAATGATGAGGTGAAGATGATAAAAGATAAAACAAGGTTTTATGATGCGGGAGAACCCTGAGAAAACCTCGTGGTGTGAGACCCTTAACTGAATCCATAAAGGTGAAATGTAAACGTTGACAGTCAAAACATGGGATAGACGATCTGATAGTCTAAACAAGTATCGAAGATCGGTAACTGTTGTGTTCATACGTTTTACTATTAGAACACATTCCTAAGAGGAATATGCTAGATGGTCTTCGAGCATCACCTACTGTACATTCAACACTGCCTCTTAAAGAGGTCCAACTGTACAACACATTGCAAAACCAATATCTTGTATCGATTGAGATGAACGACACCACATGCGTCGATCAGTAAACTACAGTTTCACTCGTCATGTGAAAAAATAAATATTCATTGCTGGAGTACAAAAAAAAACGTGAAGTGAGTTGGCTCAAAAATCATCAACAAGTGCAACAGCGAACCCTTTCTTCACTAAAAAAATAATAAGGCTGCAAATGAGCAGTGAAATTTTTATGGTTCTTGGTAACAGCCTTTTTCTTGTGTGTGTGTGTATGGACTATAGTGTGTGTATTTGTATACACCCAAGAAAAGGTTCCCGAGAGAGAAGAAAGCCAAGCTGCACGAGCTTCAAAAGCTGCATCTTAAAAAGCTTCTCTCGTAGAAACATCTTGAGAAGAAGAAGAACGAAGAAGAAGTGGTGAAGGAGTTTTTCTCCTCCTTTTATCAGCACCTGTTGTTTTCTTATGCCAAAGAAAAGGGGGCAGGGTTTAATTTACTCAAGATGAAACAGCTGATAACATGTTACAAAAGCTCCGCACTCTCATATGGTTTTTCTCAACTTTTTCATTTTCTTCGTTCTTCCACTTATTAAACAATTCAACTTTTTAATATAAACTGTTGCAGTATACCGAAAACCCGCATAAAACTTCACCGGCTTGAACTTTATTTGGGGAAAAGAAATTTTTAATGGAGTTTGCACTTTTAAACTCGTTCGCTCATCTTCGTCGTTGTAATATAATAATCTTCCTCGTAACACTAGCTTATTATTTAAAATCATCACTGAAGTTGCTGTAAAAGTGTTAGCTAAACGGCTTACGTCTTTTAACTATTTTACACAAAGTGCCGTAAATGTAATTTCTCATTTCAAATTCTATTTTGGAAACGAGACTGTCGCCTAGCAGCGAGTCAAGATTTGGTAGGAAATGTGAACAAAAGTGAAGCGAAGAAACGCATAAGCCGAAATGCCAACAGGATGCATTAAAATTGTCATCAACATCTCTTGAAAAGGCCACAAGTCACCTACCAATTTGTCATTACCTAGCCCAACGACCCAAGTTTCATTTCAAATGATCATCAACACATTTTCCCTTGTACAGTTTACTGACATAGAAAAGTCTGTTCTTTTCATTGAATTCGGTATAAGCGAGTCAATTCTCAGAATGGACTTAAATTTCATCCACTTTATACATTAAAAATATTCCTTTTCTACACGGAACCGAATAAGCAGGTTCCATCCGAATGACACTGAAATTGAATGATGCCAACCGCGGATAAGAATAGATTGCATTACTCTCTAGTCCTCAATTTCCCAAATTATAATCAGAGTGTTGAACGAGAATCTCTCAAGCCCCAATCATTTGTACTGATTTAGAGACGATATCAGACGTAGGGTTCGGGTTGTCACGTTGACAAATGGTTCTTCCGATATTTTCAATGGGAAGAGAACAAATTCGAGCACCAAAAACAAATAAAACACTGGGTTGAAAACAGCACTTACAAGTGTGCAAACTCAACTTCATTCATCTTTGTTAAATTCATGGTCTTGCAAAGAACTCAATTTATAATTTCTGCTCGCTAATGCACCATACTGACTGCGTTGGAAACAAGAAAGAAATAGATGATTTCGAAAACAAAGCATAACGATCTGGTTTAAATATTAACATATTTCATACTGGCATACAACACCCATTTATTGTTGTCAACTGTTGTTTCGTTTTATATTTTTCGTATCTAAATGTATGTATGCATCGATTCAAACATCACCACCGAACCGTTTTAAAGCCAAGGTTCATCTTTAAAAATTGAATAAAATGCAAATTTTGATCATATCTCAAATCCTAGTTCTCCGCTAAACATATTAAGATTTAACATCAAGCACAATAAAGCATTCTGTTCGTGTTTTTTTGTTTAAATCGATTGGCTGTTCTACCTTTATCAACCCAGTTTCTTATCCTTGGCGCAAAGCGTATAAAAAAAGTTGCCTCTGTTGCAGCGCAACGCAATACGTCCACCAAGAAGAAAACAACACGAGTATTAAAACCTACAGAGACCCGTGTTGATTTTACACTACAGCGAGTAGTGCGAGTAAAAGGGTTTTAGGTGGGCAGTGAATGACCAGCTGTTACGAAAGAAAGCAGTTACCAACTTTCTAACCGACTCCGGTCCACTGATTATATGGAAACCTGAAAACAGCTGCAACCAAATATCTCGAAAACTACTGCCTATCAGGCACTACAAACTATTTTACATTGACCATTGCAACACGACTCGTATATTCGATGAAGTTATACTCTACAGTAGATGTCTTCCAATAACCAGGAAAATATGACATATAATGCAATACTGTAGATTTAGAAACTGGATACAATATGCATCAACTCTAGAAGCATCTATGACAAGCGTGCAACTTGATAATAATCGGTGTTATAATGACAGACGTCAATATTGGTCTTGATCGGTTATTGGAAAATGGCATTATTCAAACATTATAACTGGTGATGAATTGTGCGATTAAACCAGTTTGAATGTGTCGCATCTGTAATAACTTCAATAGAGTACGTGTCCATTAAATCGTTCCTCATTTGTTGTTTGTTTGTTTGTTTGTTTGTTTGTTTTTATTAAACAGTCAACAGGGTACAAAATCAGACAAACATAAATACATGTGAATGCAAAAAAAATTGCAAATGAAATCAAGAAAATAATATATAAAATAGATATTTAATTATTATTTATTACAGATTAATTTAATGCTACACTATCTTTACTTCGTCTACATGTACTGAGAAGAACGATTTTCCAATGACGAAATTCAAGCAAAAAAACAAAAAAACACTTTATTTAGTGTCCACTCCAGATTTTCAACAAATTCTTACATATTCATTTGTATAAATTTATCTAAGATCGGATTTTAAGCGTTATAGAGACTGATTAAAAAAATAAAAATATTACTGTTGATTTTCAATGTTAACTTATATGAGTAAAAAAACGTGATATCATGTATGATAAAGGCCATGCTGAACAAATCCTTGTTAAGCCAGGAACACCTGTATAATCGACTAATGGACTTCCTCGGGATGAAAGTAATCGTTCTCGATTAAATTGCTTCCTCTAAGTTTTGAAATACCGCAATTGACCAAATGGCAGGAGAAGAAAAAAAAAAGTGGGTAAAATAAATATGAGAGAAAGCATTTTTCTTCGTCACTTTTCTTCCACTAGAATAGGAATGGTATCACCGGGAGCAAAGACAAGCACCGAGCAAAAAGAAGATTTTCGGAAATGGCGTCAACATCTGGTTCTATCATCCACCCTCGTCACAATCATCGTTTAGATGGAGTGAAAAGAACAAGCAAAAGCTTCATTTTCAAGTTGGGTACTATTTTCTTTTTCATCTTCTTCAGCCTTGTACCATGCTGAAACAAATATAGTCTCATTTTTCCTCCACCAATCTTCCATTTTTTTCCTCTCTTATTCGAAGAGTGCTTTTTTGTTTCCTCTCCTCGACCATCTTCGAGTTACTAGATCTACAGATTTTTCATCTCTTTTTTGATTCAAGAAAAGAAAGAATTTTTGCACTTGAAAAGTTTCAATCTCATGTCATTCTGTCAATATTTAACCACGGTAGAAACCCAACAATATCCAATGTGGCTGTTCCAAATTATACTTTTTTCCCATCCAATCGACCGAAAACAAAAAAAAAACTTTTTTGTTATGGCAATGACAGAGTGATATAATAACTTATACTTATCCTTACAATGCAGCATTTGTGAATAAATTTCTCAGCTGCATCAAAAAAATATAATCTGAGATACTGTACTACGACTTTGATAACGAGGCTAATTAACATGATAAATTGACTCGGTAAAGCTGCTGTTGCTTTTAGAGGTAAGAATCGCTGAATAAAGTTATAACGCAAGTTCAGTTATAAAGTGAATAATTTTCATACACAGGGGAAGAAGCTTAGGGGTGACTGGAGCCTCCAATCTCGTAGCTGGCTACAAATCAACACGAGCATGTAAAGAAATGAGTCTCGGAGTGTAAACATACACAGATAATGGGTGCTACAGACGGTAAACAAAGCATTTGTTATGGGTTGTAAATCTCTTTTGGGAGGTGATGTTTAGTACAAAAAAAATTCTAATAGGCATCATCATCTTTGCCACTGTCAACAAACACCGACCTTAATTTAGAGCGGCAATAAACAACTCTTGCATGAAATTCTATGCCAGATGATCGAGTTAAGCACATGGGACAAAAGGAAGACACGTTCTGTATTTTATAATTTATATTACCAAACCAAAACTTTATTATTCTAATAGTTTGCAAAAATTTCCGAATTACTGAACGATTCTAGAAATTACTGAAATGCAACAAAATCAAGCGAAATAGTTAAAACAAAATCGACTTTTCCATATTTTGTTCATCCACTAGGGATTTCTCCAACCACCTACAGTACTTGACAGTTTTAGATTGTCACACTGGCTGTCAACTTAAAGTACTCTAAACAAAAGCATAATTTCAACGGAGCATTTTGAATTCGGTTGCCAACTCAGAAAGTAATCTCAAGTCACGTTAAAAAGCTAATGAGATTTCATTCTATTTATAATCATCTCGAACCTGTTAAAAACTAAGCAAACAACAAAAAATCAGGAAAAAAATGGAATTCGGTGTTTTAGCCATTGTATTCAAAGCATGGGAAGAGTTTAAACTCGGAAAACTTCATATCTCAGAAAACCTGATAAAAGGTGAGAAAATTCTCCAACTCGGTTTGCATGTAACATTCACAAAGTGAAAAACCGGAAGAAAGGACAGAAAATGTTTTCAAGAAGGCCAAAGAAACCCAAAACCTAGTCCTGAAAGATGGTGTTGTAGAAAGGTCCGTGTCAGTTCATTGATCCAAACATGCGAACACAAGGGACAAATGCTTTTCAAGTCGGTTCTTCACACTTCAGGAAATGAACAGGAGTCATTGTGGGTTTGCCTCAGCTTATCGGAATCTAGCGGCAAATGGGTCTGTTTGTGAAAGACAGACTTCCAACTGAGTGAGGAAAAAAAATCTCAGCCTAATGTATACGTATGTAGATATTAGGAACGGCTCAAAAAACTTATTATATTACACACCTAAAACTTGTAGATCTTCCACAAAAGATCGAATGCTAGATTCTCAACCTCAACTTAAAAGCGTCAACAACAGCAGTAGAAGCTCAAATCAAATCAAGAGCTGTTAACATGGTTTAATACTGACTGTTGAAAAGAGAGAAAGAACAGCGGTGTAAAAAACCAATATTTTGTAATTAGCTACTGTTTCATAATTTCGTTGTAATTCAAATTCGTAATTGACTATGCTGGGATTGAACCATAAGGCACAGCCAATCTAGCGGCTGGATGTGTGATCGGTAAAAATAACAATTCCATAAACAAAGATGACCAAAGTAATGACTCTTTCTTGCTGTACATTCCAAGAACTTGCAGAGCAACTTTCTCATGATTACCAAATTTTTTAGTACAACTAAAAATTAAAACCTAGTGCAGCGATTTCTTGAATACTTGAATTCCAAACACTGGGTAATAAAATAAGTCGATTAAAACAAATGGGTGTCGTTGTACAAGTGGCTTCACCAACCCTCAGTTCTACTATAGCGTGAACTGGCAAGTGAAAATGTTACATTTCGTTTTGTCCCCATGAATAGCGTAACAAAAGAATCCAACCTCCACCAGTGGCTAACATTGGACAGACACTGACAAATGTGTCGTTTTCCACCCACAATTGGAACGTTGGCTGGTGTCGGTTTGATTCAATAAGAAGGACCTTCGATACAATACCAACGACCAAAGGTGATGCAAGGCTGTAAAGAACCTCCCCCACCTCCTCTTATCGACACTGCTATTGATTTCATCTACTGTTGACTATACTGTATATGCTTTTGAGCTCTGTAATTCTCAATACATTTTTCTTTTGAAGACACTGAGCTTACTCTACATCACACATGCGGTGTGAAAAATGGGTATCGAAAACATTTGTAAACACTTCGAGCCTTTCCACCCAGCAACCAATCACTGTCAAACTTTAAAATAAAAAGTCTATGCAGCATCTCCACTGTACTGTTCAAGCACAGCGTAAACAAAGTATACTTAGGTTTATGCATAATTCATGCTCGTCGTTATACTACGTACATTTAACTCATTTCTTAAACACAATGTGTCAACTTACCATTGTTTAAGAAAGCATCAAAAAGTGATCGAAGCAAGAGACAGCAGATGCACCAACAGCCTTTACATTTCATTATTTGTTAGAGATGATTAGAAACTGTCTTACCTAAAAATAAATAAAAAAAATATTTATTATTTATTTTATAAAGTAAGCAATGGTTAGTAAAACTGGAAAAAATAAAGTCTAAAAAAAGAACGTGATTCAGTAAAAACTATAAGCTACAAACGTTCAAAATGAGTTCAGTTAATTCTAGTCACAGTAATCACATCTCAAAGAAAAATAACTGCAGCTTTTATATTAACAAAATATAAGAACGAAACAATTTACGACAATTCTAAAACCTGACAATCGATCCTTTAACGATATTAAACCAGAATTAAAAGATGTGAACTTCAAATACAAGTTGGAATGTTCGGTTACATAATGAGTACAATCTATGTTCAAATTCCGCATGAAAAGGAAACAAGGAGAGTTAATGGGAAACTTTCACAACTTCTTAAGCCAGCCCATGCTTTCAAAAACCCAAAAAGGGTTTGATTCACTTGTTTTCTCAGTGGTGGGGATGAAGCAGGAAGAACACTATTAGAGTTGCACAACACAAAGAACAAACAATGAAAGGCGAGCAACCAAGCAGAAACTGACGCATCACATCAATGAGCAGGCATGTCTGCAAAACAAATCCAGTTTCTTCTTCCTCCTCGAGAATACACAGTAGTCTTCGTCACTAGCAACTTTGTACACGACCGACCATAAGCAAAAACATGAAAAAACACACCCCACTCATGAAGCTTTGTTTTAAAAGTGACAACACAACCAACCCCAATCGCTGAACTGAACTCGAAGAAACCACGGACGTTCATGGCATTTATATTAAAACCTACCACCCATGTTTTGAGAGCAGAATTTCAATGGACACAACTGACTGAGAAATACATACATTGAGAAGAGAAAAAACTCATTTTTTTAGTCTAGTGGTGTGATACATTGCAGCAATGACACAGGAAGACAAAGGTCGGCAAACTCATAAGACACAGTGGGTGTTGCCATGCATGGGAAGTTAACTCAAGGTTAAAGTACTCCCTACGAACACAAACGAGGTCGTATGAATCATCTATATTAACACCCCATCATTCGTGTTTATCGGATTGTAAGATGAAAAGCTTATATTTCCATTGAAAGTGAATCTCAATCTTGATTACGTTAAATCTTTATAGCAAGTCAATAACTAGATTTCCCAGCCCAGATGAACGATACGTTCAACTTTTTTTTTACGTATTGACCGGAACGATTCTGATAATTTAGAAATAGAAATGTTATATTTCAAAATCTAAGTGTACAACTTTAACAGCCCAACTTTATAACCTTTTAATTCAATAATATTTCGTTAACCGTCTTTACACTACACACCCACATAGCACTCTTTTTAAGATGCTAGAGATGTTAAACATCTTTTTTTCACGCAAAACGAAAAAAAATGGTTCCTCGTAAATGTATTAGGCGATAGATTAGGTGGTGACCAGCCAGTAGATAGAGAAAAAAGATTTAGCAAATCCGACCTCAACTTCCGTCCACCATCAGAATGTAATGTCCTTTGCAGAAGGAAATGGTGTATAAGGTTATCGCCTACGACTCCTATTCAACACCTGTAAAGCCTTGTAAATCTTCATTCTGCACCATTAAGTTGCTAGGATCTTGCAACCGAGATATTACGCTGGCCTGTTACATAAGCAGAAACCCACTGCGGCCGAAATTACAAACCCCATCTCTTAAATCCACGGACCATCACTTGCGTTTAGCTCTCTAAGCAAAGGCTACGGTACTTACTATATGAAATAAAAATGCCACCATTTTTTTAAGCAAAACTCTCAACCTTAATCCTCGGTCGGTGGCAAAGATGCAAATTAGGTCCAGATGTTAATCACAGGCATCCACAAAATTTGGAAACTTCAGTCATCACTTTTATCGAGATTTAGAAACCCTTCAGACAGTTTCTGTGTTGGCTGTTATTTTTCTTTTGTATCTTTCCTTTCGAGTCATAGTTTATTGTGCTGCCTGATGGTAGCCAGTCATGATTTCTCTTAACCCAGATGGAAGTGATGGTTCAACTTTTTGTTTTTCTCCTCGCACACACCAATAAAAACCTTACTTCTCATTTTTGGCCCTATTTGGAACAAAAGTTCTTTTTTGAAGAAAAAAAGCAGAAAGAACAAACATTTCCAAGACATCAATTTGCTTTTCTGTCTCCTTTTTCCATTTACTATCATCTAAAAAAGAGCTTCCAACCTCGAGAAAAATCTTTTGAAAAAGGAAATCTATTATAAGGAGAAAAAAAAACCACTAATATGACACAAAGGTTTGGCGAAATACTGCCAAAGAAACACTACCATGTCGACAAAATGTTGTCTAATGCCAACTCCTTTGATAACAGTTGTGTACCTTGAGTCCATGCTGCCCACATGAAACAATCACAAGTTGCAATGCTTTTTGTAACAGTCAGCAGTACCGATATCCTACATAGATAAATCGAGGAAACTCATTTCACAAACAGTGTTAATTGGCTATTCTGATTAACACTGCGATCGATCGTTGGATCGTAAGAATATTTTAACAGTTAAAATAATGATCTAATTAGTTACAGGTTTTTATAAAAATCCGAGAGAATAGTAAGATGTTATAAAACATACCCTTAAGTTTTATACTTGTGTGGGATCGATCCGTAAGCAAATGTTACGACTTCACTCTACTACACGTTCACTCGCCCATGTAGTAGTAGTAGTAGTGTATGAAAACGTGTGCGTTGGAAAGGAAACTGTTTACTCGCGAGTCGTGACTGCTAGCCATTTCTTAGAAACCGAAATTTCTGTATCAATAAAACTTGGTGGCTCAAAGAAATCAACTACGGGGGGAAAAAGTTGGCTCTAAGTGCTGGCAAAACAAGACATTTTCCGGCAAGACGACAGCGTACCGTTATTGCGGTAGTTGGTGGAATCGAATGGACTGGGCTTTGATTCGTTCGCTGATGGGTTTAGACTCGGCTGCCGTTCCCTTTCTATAGGCTTTGTATGGCTGCAACACATGGAAGAGATCCGAATTGTTTTTTGACGGCGATGCAACAGCTGTTGTCTGGTGCTGTTGATAGGATCATTTCCGAACTGGGTGCAGCCAACAACTACTTATACTAGGCTGCCGCTGCTGCTGCACAACTATCCTACGTCGTCCGTGCAATGGTTAACAACATCGTCCAGGAAGAAAACTATTGCAACAAAACTAAATCCAAATCCAATCTTCAGCAGCGGGAATTTAACAACTCCTCAAAGACAGTCGACGCTAAAAAAATAATGAAAGTTCAACAACGATGAAGTTTGGTGTCCAACAATCAACGCGCCTGAAGAGAGCCAACACCCTGAAGAAATACCGATGATTGGCAAAGCAACGTGTAATCTTGTCATCTAATTTGGGGTTCATCCTTACCAAATCTCGATCGCAAACGATTAGACCCTTTTGGCGAGTAACCCTCAATAACAGACGCGTTATAAAAAGCAAACCACGTACGTAAACCTATTTTATGACTCCAAATTTCAAAGAAAATGACTGTTTATCCGATCGAATAGCTTTAGTAGCCATGCTATAGCCGACTTCCAAGTGAAGTTTCAATTCACAGAGTCAGGCTGACCTCGCCGCCGTTAATCAATGCTCAGGGGAAGATTCTTTAAACCGAATTGGAAAAATAACAACCCTCAAACTCCCATTCAAAGAGTGAATCATCACTACAAATAAACATAAACAAGCCCCGACCTTACCGGATGACCATCAACATGTGGTTTTTAAATGCTCAAAATCGAAATGCTTAGCCATTTAGCTGCCTAATAGCGGAACTTCAAAAATAAACAGCTCTCTAGTGTGTGATTTGCGTTGACTTTGTATTGCATGGTGATGTCGTCTCCCTCGGCCATTTAACTGATAAGTCATTTTCTCTTGTCTAATGGGGGTCCTCGTAGATGCGAAGCATTACCCAAATTATCACCTAATATGCCATGTGGTTCATAATATAATCACCCAAAGCTGAGATAATGCGATCTGGTTAATGTGCCACCTCCACTACGTCGTCGTTTGCTATCAACCATTACATTTTTCATCGCACATCGTTCTTTAATTGGACAAGAATGTGCCACTTTGCGATAAGCCATTTCATCAGCAACTTGATTAATGGGACAAACTTTTTTAATGCTGTACGGCGGTGTAATATAAATAATCTGAAACCCATTGCATTACCATTTTTTGTCGTAACAGAGTCAACATGGTGGGTGATAAAATTTAAAAGTAAAACCGCAAAGGAAACTGTTAAAACACCGCGTTTAACAAACTAGAGCAAAAATAAATATCGGGAAGAAAAAAAAAAGGTAGCTTAAATTTATTGCGAATTCCTTTCCAATTACTTTACTGTGTGTTTTTTCTCTTATCTCAGTACTTAAAGCTCCGATCGACTTCATTCCAACTTTCAATAAAGTCTGCGTTTTTTTCTCTTTCGGCGAATGATATATAGTTTGAACGAGAATAGCTGTCCCTTCAACCTTATATATTAAAAGAGAAAAAATGAACAAACTTACTGAAACTTGGATTAAAAACAATCAAAAAACGTAAACAAAAAATTCCTGAAGCAGCAAGATCAAATCTTATTACTGTACTGAACTTTTCCCATATATTTTTTTGTTACAATTTAAAGGAAAAAAAAAGTACGGTTAATCAATTGATCTTAGAACAAAGAAAAACGCAACTGTGCCACCTATACTTCACAACATAAAGTATTGTTAGAACGTAACGTCAAAGTAATTGTCAATTGATGACTAGCAAACTTGAAAAGAATTTGCATCAGTTTCTCCTTTCGTGATGTAAACAAGTTGCCTTTAGGTGTATTCCACAAAACGAACTAAACAAGAATTTGAAGAACCAACGGAATTTCATAACGCTGCTTCTATAGAACCTTAGGCGATCGATATCTTACGACTTGGTTTTAAAAACACAAAATTTGTGGTCATTAAATAAACCTCCACCTGTGCATAAAACACCAAAGGTCGATTATACAATAAGTCAAACTTCTCATACAGTAGGCTACTGGGTCCATAAACTACCAATTAACCGTCTTTATAAATGTCTTGTATCATTTGTGATTAATGACTTAAATTAATTCCATTTCTCAGATTTCAGTTGTAGGTGAGAACAGCTATTTATTATAATACATAAGAAAACCATGAAACCTGTTGAATACCCATAGGATGCCAATTTAAGAATGTTCACTAACTTCAATTACAGTTTTGTTTTACGAACCAAAACTTCTATGTTTCACTATACTCAACTGAAATGCGATAAAAAATAAAACAAAAGTATCACCTGAATAAAAAAAAACAACCAATAATACAAAAAAAAAGCCCAATCAGTGGTCAACAGGGCACACTTATTAATGCCAAGTCATTCGGTCCGAATCTCCAACCAAAGACCGATAATTGTTTTTCACTCGAAGTCCCTGTCGTCTGATCGTTTCCTGTTTTATTTTTCTTATTTATTTAATTTTTCAGATACGTGCTGCTGTATCTCAGCATTTTGTCTGTCTACTCTTACGTTCGTGTTTTGCCGAAAATAAAATAGAGCCAAGCAGGACCACTGCTGGGCAACAAATCCTCTTAAAATTCTTAATGTTGCCTTAGCCTCAAGCACCAACAGCAAATGCAATCAAAAACGAAACGACATTGGAGCGAAGGTTTATAAAGGGAAGTCACTTTCTCGACCACAAGAGCTCAAAACCACGAGAAAGTATTTCTAGCGCAACTCGGAGATGGCGAAGTAAAGGTAATAAAGACATTGTCACTGCACCTACAACTCACAGCAAACGCATTTGTATGCTACAGTTCGACTGGCAGCGATAGGACAAGTGTTAATAAATGTAATCATTTCTTCTCTGCCAATATTAACGCGTGAGAATAATTACCATTCAACTTTAATCAGTATTGATGAATTATTATTACATACAGTACTTGGAGTTATTGTCAATCTCCACTGAAGCAGACCATGTTTTAAAAATGACACAGAAAACTTTTACACAATCAAGTGAAACACCAAAAATCAATTTTTATTTTAAAAGGGTTTCTCTATACTTTTGGCCTGATAGGAATCCCTGGAAAGCAAAGGTTCCCTAGTTTGAGCCCAGGCTAGGGCAAAAGAGATATCTTCTTTCCCATGGTTTAAAAATTAAAGTAAAGGTTCTTAACCGTCGAGAGCTAAGCTTGAGGGATCGTCCAGTTCTTCAGGTTCTCTTTCTCGAGAAGAATTTTGTCGTCTTCTTATGAAACAAGTTATGCACCAAGGATTTATTCTATTAAAACGAGTACGTATAACAAACATCGCTAAAGATTAATAGTGGTTTACCAGCACCCAAGATATGTACTTTGTCATTACAAAACAACACTCTGAAGAACGCAGCACCTCGTTTACGATGCACACGATTTTCACTTCTGATATGGTACTTGTATGAAAGTTAGTCACAGTGGAGTGAAATGATGATGATTACCGGTACTAGATAGTTTGTCAGACTCCGTCGTGCAGAGAAACCAACAATAAATAAGAAGATGTAAAAAAAAAAAAAAACTGAAAGAAAAGACCAACAAACATCTTCTGAAGTCTGCTGCAGTGTAAGACGTTAGTGAGAAAACCTCGGGTGTCTGCTTGCAGTATTACCTCGTAGAGCCCCTTGATAGCACCTTAGGCAGCCAACTCATCGCCTCGGTGTTAAGCTTGATCCCCCACAGGATCCATGATCAACGAAACAAGAATAAAACCACGACGTTACAACGTGCAAAAGTGCACATGATGCTTATGGCAAAAAAAGGAAGTTGATCCCTGATTATAATCTTACATTTGTGCACCTTACACAACCCTCATCTGCATTCATCATCTTGACCATTATTATTATTATTATCTCTTCCACCATAAAAAAGAATCTTCGGTACACACACATACACAACGGCACCTTTCCTACAGTTGAACTTTCTCAGCAAAATGTCATTAAACATTTTCATCATTAACCACATCGTGGACAGCACAGTTTTTTTTGGCTTTATTTAAAGATAATATACACAAATTTAGCAAAAGAAATAGGTCCACTGTGTAGGTATCGTGCTAATACTAGTGTACGAAAAAGCGCATCGTGGTGTCAATGACTTATGCACCAGATACCCCGTAAATCTACTACAAAGCCTTGAACTTTGGCAACTTTCTCCTCCCGCGCAGCTTGGGAAAGTAACTTTTAATCACAAGTTCCCATAAATTTTTTTTCACGTTGTTAAGCTTTTAGCGCCGCTCACCTCAACTTGGCTTTTTTTCACTTGCATTATTTGTTCCCAAGTTTCCCCTTTACTGCACTTGTTATGTTTAGTATTTTGGTTCCATGACACTTGGGCGGTTCTACGTACAACGCGAAAAAACAACTGCAAGAAAAACCACTGATGATACTTTTGCTTGAGCAATGACACATTTTTTAAAGTGTGATTTATGACTGTTCGGAACTGGTAATTTGTTAAATTTTTTTTCGTAAGCCAATGTGAGCATACTACAGCGATGCATGCATGAAGCTACTTAAGTCTAGTGTGTAATACCAACATCGATGTTTAAGAATACTGTACATTATTGTGAGTACCAATCAATTTCTAGTGCGAGAGAAAAACATGACCCAAAAGATGTCATCTATAACAACATTAATGGGTTAAAGAATTACAAGTGTGTTCAATGATGTACGGCAGGCCAAACTATATTGTGCCACACTGATTGATTACTGGGTACTTTCGCAAGAGTTTTTAGTAAAAGTTGCTCTTGAAAGTAATTTCCTGCGACAGACATTTTAGACAAGCTTTCCATTTTGGAGAGTAGCAATACAAAGAGTAAATAGATGAATGCAAACTATTTCAATTCTAGCAGCTGTCGAAAGCCACATCCTTCACTTTTTCCTTTTGAGTTGCTTGAAAGCTATCAACTTGACTTTCAGGATATCACTTTTCTCCCTCTTTTCATCCCTTTTTCGCATTCTTCATCTTACATGAAATTATTTTTCCCTATTTTCATTTTTTCCCTCTTGTCTAATACTCACGGCACGGCGACCAAAATCTGAGGAGCGTTACAAACATTGTCAACTTTTGCATGGCTTCTTTTTTTATCCTATTGAAGACTTAGAATTTCAAAGCCTCTTTCTTTTAAAACGTTCCAAAAAAAAGGACAATAAACTTAGGAAAACCGAATAAAAAGGCAGAAAAGTTAACGTCCATTTTGGGTTATTCGAAAATGGTGCAAATGGATTGACTCAACTCTGCCGATTGTACCGAATAAATTTTATAGCACTGTCAAAGTCGTGACAGTGAGCCTTTATAGAAAACACAAAAAAAGAACTCAATTTCGTTTCTTTTTATATATATATATATACTTTATTTTAAAATAAAAAACTTGGTGGTAGGCCTATTTGCATTTGATTTCAATGTATTTGTAAACGCAGTACCATATAGTGTAAATGAAAATATTTCGTGCCATCGGAGAAGTTAGTAAGTTTAGCTCGCTGACTTCCAAAGTGGGTTTAGGGGTTTATTCCACACCAACTTGAAGCTGTTCAAGCTGAATAATACCTCTACATCACGCAATAGCACAGAGAATGACAAAGAGATGTTCAATACCGTTTTCCGACCCCCTGCAGGTAGGTTCTTGCACAATAACGTACAAGAAAGGTTTTCACCGGCAAAAAGAAGACCACATTCCATCAGTGAAGCTTTTCCAAAGTGAGACTGCTTGCTGCAACAGACAGAGGACAAAGTTCGCCAGCAATAACTTGTGAAACCCATGAAAGAAAACCTCATTCCAGTCAAAGAATCTAGTCACAGGATCTATTCAAAATCTCCTGGCATTCAAATATTTCCCCGACACTGTGCTGTGGGTCACCAACAGAACTAAAAACCGTTATTATAGATGAACAAGCTTTAGCACTGGAAAAGCCTCGCCAGCTAGCTATAGGCTAGTGGGTTTATAAGGAGAAGGTTAGTAGGAGCAGTTACCCCGAAAAGTAGTGAGTGCTTTGTCTACTTCGCTTGGCTGTGTACATGTCTCGTGGGTCTGTTTGTGGAGGCTCTGCCAATAAAATCAAGAACAAGTTGTGGGGCCTTGGGGACCCACAAAAGCTGGATACAGCTCAGAAATCAAGAAGATTCCTTACCCCCAGGGAGCGTGTCAACAGGCAGAATGAAGCACATCTAGTGAACACTGACTGAGAAGATATAGCTTTCAGACCTGGAAAAGCAGGCAAGCGAGTTCCATAAATCATAAAAGTATATGTTTGGGTGGGAAAAAAATAGTCAGAAAAAAACGAAAGAGTTGCTTTCATATGCCAGCGAAGAGCAGAGGTTTTTTTCTGCTTGCCCTCGCTACGAGGTGTTGAATTACGAGATGTAGCCTTGGCAGAGAACACGTGCCCAATCACCTGCATAAGATGACTACAGGAACCTCCAACTGCATGTCACAGAGCTGGTAACCCGAGCCATTCAAAGCGAAGCGTGCCAAATGACTTGCAGGCTTTGCTTCTACACTCACAAACAGTTTGGCCCCAAAGTTTTACGATTCATAAACATGCTTGGCCAACTCCGGAAACAGCTTCAAAAAAATTACAGCCTTCACATGTCTTGTAAAACGGCTGTTCACCAAAGTGATAAAAACTAATGAAAGCGGATGGGAATAAGGGTTTAATCGGATTCGGAATTATTCCCGGAAAACAAAATCGGAAAACAGGCACCTTTAAACTGACTTCTTTGTGGTAGATTCATTTTTAAATGATTTCGTAAGTGAAATATTCAAATCACCACAGAGCACTTTTCTTTTTATTTAACAGAAAAACAAACTATCATTATGACACGGGTAGGTATTTGTGGTTTAAGGACTGCACCGACTTCCGTTAAGGCATGTCATTTTGGCCACCACATGAACTTTATTAAATTGAAAAATGCTGGAACGATAATGAAATGGAGGTGAAAGTAAAGAAACAGGGTTTTGTGAAGCAGGAGGAAACGGGAGTACCACGAGAAAACCTGCCCCCCGCAGTGTCAGACCCCAAACACATGATACAATTATTCTTAATTTGATGAGTCATGTCGGGTAAATCACTTAGCATTATCATGCAAAATGTTATGCCAATGTAAGTATACATGTATTGTCTAAACCTAAAGGATTTGAGCTAATTCACGTGATCAACTATACTATTCTAAGAACAGAAGATTGATTACCTCAAATAGGATAAACGTTGCTGAAAAAATTAACACGCTTCAGGGTTTTTAGATTCTACTTATTGTTGATACAAAAATCTCATTGAGGAAGAGAAGAAATACTGTACCGGTCACTCGCTATTTTTTCATTCAAAAAATATGTTTTCCTTTGATTAAGAGTTCATTTCCTTCACCGTGACATCATCATCATCATCATCATCATCATCATCATCCATTCTTTTACTCACTCTGTGGCCTTGTACCGCCAGTTGTTTACCAAGCTTATAAAGCCATCCGGCCAAGTCCTTCAATGCTTTTCTGCCAACAAGATGCTTCCAATGGATTTTTCAACACTGGAAAGTGCAGTATTGAACCCAAACACCAATGGGAATGGTGTAATTCACTCTAATCCAAAGTTCGGTGGAAACAGCCCGCCGAAGCTACTCCCACTATAGATAGAACTAAAGCTCCAGCTCGATTTGATCCAATTCACTTCTCCATTATCCAACTGTGCAGTGGTGGCTGATGACATAACCATTGGACTGTGTGTGTGTCTTCAGCAGCTTCTATTCTTTCCAACAATTTTTTTGCACCCCCCATTTGTCACAAGGAGCTGTCTCTGGTTCGTTATCCCTTGGCCACGTGCCACGTGCACCATTTTCTTTAGACCCCCCCCTCCCCCATTCCCAAAGTACAGCCACCCAGACTTTTCACTTAGCATTCTTCAGTGCACAAAGATTGCAAGCTGTTCAGTAAGAAGTATTGTCTCTCGAGACAAAAATCACATCAAGGCGAGCTATGCTCCTTGATATTTTACATGCCCTCAGCGTAGTGGGAAGAAAACAAGTCCCATACACACACCAACGACAACGAGAACGACAATAAAAGCGATGAATGGAACGCTCTAAACGCCAACGCTGCTAGAGATCAATCTTTCCAATCCTGCCTCATTTGTGAACAACTCGAAAAATCTGAACGAAAAATCTAAAGTGAAATATCCGTTTTTTCCATGTATGCTATTATTTATTTTTGCTTTCACTTTTTATAATTTTAATGGGGCATTAACTACAGAATCTATTATTCTAAAACAAAACCATTTTATTAGCAAAAAGAAAAAAAAATCCCTTGGATTAAATGCTTGAATGTCATGCGTTGTCTAGGTTTGATTAAAAAATAATTTGTTCGAATTATCACAAACAGGTAAATTTATAGTGGAACGTTACCTGCAAAAGAATGACGAGCCAACAAACTGGTTAGTGCGCTTTCATTTGGACACCAATAAAATCGTGAAAGTTTTTAAAAAATAAACAAAAGCGGTGAAGAAACAAGAAACAAAAATCCGCTTCGTGGTACCTGCAACAATGTTCATAAAATTTCACTCTCTAGGGAAATAAGATTTAAACTTAGTTTTATTGTACTTTTGAACGATTTCCGCATCTTACATCTGACAAACATATAGAATGAAGGAGAAAAAACAAACAAAACTTAAAATGTTCTATCTCATTCAAGGAAAATTATTTTCGTAACTACTTTTACATGAGAATCTTGCGCATTAGAGATGACATTAATCAAGATCTGTCATCCAAATTTTTAAGGCTTGAAAGAACCCTTTTCGCAGACGGGTTCTAAATGTCCATCTAATTGCATAAATTGGTCTTGAAATTGAAAAAGATGCAGTACAACTCTAATCATCAGGAAATGAAGAATTAAAAATAATCTCACAACTCCTTTTTTTTTAGCATGAAGTAACTTTGAAATTCTAAATGTAGATTGCAAACTCAAATTTGCTATACATTTTTCCTGCGCTTGCTTTAAATTGATATCCCCACTTCAGCAGGATGTGATTTGCTGGAATCCAAACAAATTCAGATCCAAAGACATAAACACCTCTCATTCCGTGAAACTCATCCTGTAACAATTCTGCTTTCATCATCAACTGATAAAACCGAGGTGAATGAAATCGAATAGGAGCTTCAGAAAGATACTTCTATCTACTCCTTTATTATTTATTGTAAACCAATAAATAGTAAACTCTTAACTTCGACTGGTTTTCGACAGAACTGCGAAAACAAAGATAGGCAATACATAACAAAAAAACTATTCATTGTCGAATGCAATTTTGCTAGCTAGTTCGCTGTGTGTGGTAGCTTTTCGCCATGATCGTCTCTTTTCTGCCCCTCCATTTTGTCTATTAGAGATGGGGCACTAGAGGCCATAATCTTGAAATTGAGAGAAACACTATCTTATCGAAACGACGCTTTTAGGGAGGCCGCTTGCGGAAACTATTCTGCCGCTGCGTGTGGAGCGCTCTTTCGGCTGCAACGAGGGTGAGCATCGATTTCCCCCAACACAATTCATGGTATGAAATAAGAAACGCAACAGCCACACTGGGTTCATTAGCAAGAAATCTAAGCTGCATGTTCCCATCTCGTTCCTATCCTTCAATTGCCCCCAAGCCCGTATAGCGTGTGAGAAAACATTAATAATTACCTTCATTTTTAGCATTTCTTATGCAAGCAACTGTGAAAGATTTCATCAGCAACAGCAATCCAAAAGCTGTGCCACGTACCTTTCAGCTGCTCCTCGACAGTAATCTGCTCGCTCCAAATGTTGAAAATTAACCATTTGAACCTACTACTACTACTACTATGCGGAAATGAAGCCATACTGGCCTAGGTTTAGAACTTTTTTTTTTCAATGATAAAGCTGAAAGCCAAATGTTGTAAACGAATGGCAATTTCAAATATACAGGTATAGGTGACGATTCAAAATTGTGTCAAGCGAGAAACAGGAGAAATTGGTTGATTTGCAATTTACTTCGATGCTCCACAACTTCAGAAATGTTCACTTTTTTTTTAAAGGAAATTTTCACTTTAAAACGGTACGAAAAATACTTGACACTCGTTGTTCCCTCATTTCAAAGAAAATTTCTTTTAGTAGTTGAGTTTGCCAGCAGATTGGGAAAAAAAAGCAATTTACAAAAGTGGAGATCGGATCAATTGAGAAATTCGTTCCCATTATAAAACAAACAAAGAAAGATACCTAGATAAAATTACTCTATTGTAACGTTCTACTTAATTGTTTTGAATGCTTTTGATTTCTGTATCAATTTATACAGCTCTTGGTTCATATACAAGATGCATCTCGCAAAAATCTTTTCTTGCTTTTTTTTATATACACGTAATTTTCTGAGGCATGCCATGTCTGAAGCCCTTAAGTTACACGTGCATTACATCTGGGGAACGTAACTTCAAGCCGAGATGTCATAAGTTATCGTAGCCTCCAACAATGGGCAATAATAAAATAGTTCCCCCCCCCCTCAATGAACTGCATCAGTGTTAATCATTGTATAAATTATCATAAACATTTATTTAATTTTAAATGCGTAAAATGTTTTCTAAATGTTTTTTAGACATGAGTAGCCTACGTTTCTAGTTGTCGTAAATATTCAAATATTAAATGTTTAATCTAGAATCTCCAGGTATGAAAGTCATAAAAAACAAAACATTTTTTCTGAACCATGCAAAAGAAACGCACGTTTAAGCTTATTGTACTTCTGGCTACAACATGAAAGAGAGTTAGTGTCACTTTACTGGAAACAAGTTTATATGAAGCGAGTTCTCGTTTCCTATATTGCTCAGTTTCCGAATCTTGGCGAAAAACTGATAGGAGAGTGGTTTTTCGTGTACTCTATCAGTCACTTCTATCAACCGATATTTGGTATTAAGAGCAAAACACAAGCCTGATAACCAGTTCATTCTTATATTGTTGAATCACTGAAATAAAACCAATTTTTGCAACGCATTAGGTAATTAGGTGTAGCTCCGCTACCCTTGAAAGTACTGTGTAATGATCTAACGTGATGCTCTTATACCAAAATGCTTTAATTACAGCTTTGAACTTGACCATCATCGCCACCACCACTCAACCACTCTAAAATCACTTATCATATGATCGATGAGCCAACTTGAGTTTAATGAAAACTAACTTAGTGCCAGACAAGTCGAAGTTGGCAAAATAAAAATGGTCAACCTGAATCCTCTAAGGATGCATGACAAACATAACAACACGCGGTGCACTTGACAATCTTATTAAGAAAAAGAGAAACGAAAACGATCACTCCACTCAGAGTGTAATCTCTGGCAGATGGCGAGAGTCACATCCCCAATGACGGTCACGCTCCGTGACCTCTTTCGAGCCATCAAGCCTCGGATGAAATGCAGGGATTCCAACATCTTTTAACCCACGGGCCAATGGGTTAGTAAAGTTTAAAGATCACCACCATGTTGATCTTACTAAGTGAATAGATAGCGAATGTTATGTTGGAAATCCGGACAAACAGGTGGGAGAAGACATATTTCAACAATAAATCGTTTGCAGCTTCAAATCTCAATGTCCACGGTAAAAATGTCGTTATAAAATTACCTTTACATCACACGCATTTTTTTATACTGTATATTGTTAGTTGTAATGATTCAGAATAATACTAGCATACTTCTCTTCTAGTGACATTACCTCTTTATCAAATCAAAAGCTGAAAGAGAAAAACCACAATGCTTAGGTTTGCCGTTGTTTCACGAATGTCACATCGAAAACATTCAGAAAATGCAAAACATTCCTGAAACCCTACTGGTAATTAGTCGGTACCTTGCAATTGTGTTGGTGCAAATTCATTAATGAAATTTTCAAATCCATCATCATAATTTTCCTTTGCCAGCAAATGGCAATTTTGGTCAGCATTATGCAAATGAAATTACAAGTTAAACAAACTTTGCCATAATTTCCTTCGCTATTCATTAAACTAGCAATTTTAAACTTTAATCAATATCATATTTCTTCCATTGCACTATGTAATCCCAGAAACGCTTTCCCGAGCTGGATGCTAGCTCGTTGTGTATGTAGTGCAGTAGCTCGGCTGAATCGTCAGGAATTATTCAGCGTTCGATGAAATTGCTTTCAGGCCGCTCGGTTACGACATCAAAGAATGCAACCCATCGCTAACAAAATTTATCCTCCTGCCACCACAAAGCAAAGGACCCAACCCGATTCGAGAGTTTCATTCAACTTTAACGTACATGGTCTTTCATCAGGTGCACTACTAATCGCCATCATCGTTCCTGCAACCGAGTCAATAACTTGGTTGTTGTTGGAAGTCATCTTATTGATTGCTGTTCTGGTCTTGGGAACTCCAATAATTTGGACACCGCAAGATCAGCACGAAACCTTTGAACTTTGCCCACTAGATGACATTCCTTTTAAACCTTCTCTTCAATTGCCTCTTCTACTTTCCGCTTTAGTGCTCTCCGTTATTTTCCTCATTGGCTTTTCCAATAACCAATCTTTCAATATGGCATACAGTGAACGCGTTAAGTCGTCAATAGAATTACTTACTTGCAAATCAATCCCTGAACCATGCTTAGTTATGGATTTTAAATACACCAAGCAATGCCATCCAATATAATGGAACCGGATTCTTTAAAATGCTACACACACAACGAAAAGTGCATCAGCTTCGGTGAGACTGATTTTAAAACGTCCAATTAAATCATTCACTCGATGCCAAACGATTTGTAACTTGAAACCTAAAATCAGACCCATGGCTGAATGGATTGATTAGGAAACTGAAACCTATCCTAAAATTCGGTTATCTTCAATTCTTCTGTATTTATCATTTTCAATTTTCGACAGTTCGTGGGTGGAATGCCGCTGTTGACATTTCGAATCGTAAATCTAAGTGATCCATGACATGGAAAATTCGATACATGGTCGTACAATAAGCTGCTGATAGCGATGTCACTCCAACCTAAATCAATCATCATCACCTACTAGTCAAAAGGTTACCGACGACGACGTTTCCCAATGAATGTGTGCATCGTAGCTCAAACGCAACCAATAAAAATAGACACAAAATTTCCTTTGCTGAATTCAAACACAATTCCCAACTCCATACAAACGCATGCAATGAATGAGACGAGCCGATGGCTTACTTCACGAACACATCAGTGCATCTTAATTCCAACAGGGAACTTAAAACAGCCAAAAGTTCTCTCTCGGTTAGCTAGGCTAGGCTAGAGGAAGGCTACTTGAAAATCTCAACTTGGATCTCAACTCGGAAGACTCCACTGAATCTCAATTAACCCTTTGCATTATCGCAATTAACCAGTTGACTCGGGAGAGTAATGGTGCGAAGCTGTACTTAATTCTGAACAAGTTCCATGTGGATGTGCAACCTCGTGGATGATGCCTTGAAAAAGCAGAGGACAACAAATGGTGCGAAAACGACAAGCAAAGCATGTAAATATCTCCCAGTTGGCATCTTTGGTACTGTGGCACTTCCCAACACCCCTTCAAGCTCCACACCTACTCACCGTATAAATTTTTCAACAGTGTTCCTACTCTTACAATTGAATTTACTTCCCCAGGCTAACCCCAAAAGACCAAATACAAAAGCCGCATGCTGGCTGACAGCTTGAATCTGTGCATGCATGTACAAGTGACAAAATTTTGTACTACACATAGTGAGAAAAAATGTTATCACTATTAAATGTAAAACAAATATCTTCTATCATTCATACGGTTGCTCATTTTGTAATAGTTTGTAATATTTTAAGCAATACTTTCATGCTGTTGTAGCTTTAAAATACAAGCGTTGAGTTTGTTGAATTTCAAATGACATGGCACACGTGAGGTTAACCAAGTATGAAAAAAGAGAGGTTCATTTCAGCCATTTGTTCTTCCAAATCATAGATGCAATAAATGAGACTGCTATTATCACCTATCATAAAAGTACAAGTTAATTGCTTCAAATCGCAATAAAAAAGGTCTTTAACATTCAACAACCATTTAACCAGATTGCGATAAAGACAATCGTGCAGCATCCAATAGCCTACAGTCATTTTAATATTACACAAGATTTCATTATAAAAGTGGAAGGCCTCCGATTTTCACTTCATCCCCTTGCTTAGCTTGAATTATGGATGAGCAGGCGGTGCACATGCACAGCATTGGACTTGGGCTTTTATGGATTTCTCCATCTACGCCGAGTGATTTTTAATGCATTTCAGATTCAATTTCTTGGGTGTGGATACCATGTTTTCACCTGTTTAAGTGACTCTGAATAAACAATTGCAAATAGCCTGGTATTAATTCAACAACGCTAAAAGGGTACAGGTATTAGCTGTGTGACCTTACGCTTTCCACCGAATAGAGTTGATGTCATTTTGATGTTCCACTAAATACACAGCCGTAGGTTATTCATAAAGCTTTTATAACGTGGTTTAAACCTCGGTTTTCAATTTGGAATAATCAAACGTCGAACTCTCGCTATAAAGCACTCTTCTTGCAACGAAATCCCGATATCGAAATAACCAGCCCTGCGAAACAAAGGTTTTGAAAATGGTCGTCGAGATTTTGCTGCCAGTTGAAACATAAAAAAGAGAAACTAGTGATATCGAGAAAAAAGTATTTCCAGACTCAAAAGTCCTTTTTCTCGTTGTGGCTACTTGCTTCAAACCACAAATGACTTTGTACTGTCTTTTTTTTTTCCTCTCCAGTTTAAAACATGTGTCAGCGAGCTAATAAATCTTTTGTGAAAAGAGCTCAAAAGTCTGCGAAGGTGTGGAAGCCAATTAGCACGGCCATTCTCTTTCATCAATCTCAGCATTTTGAACACTTTACAACACTATCCTGCAAACAACCCCGACAAACATGACACCATAAAAGACAAATGGCTGTGGTGACCGCAAACACAATTTTGGCAAAGTCCACGGATTTCCTTTATGGCACTTGAAAGCTTTTGTCAGGAGTGTCTCCTGCGGAGCCTTTCACGAGTAAAAAGTGCACTTTCTTTCCAATACAATGCAAAGCAATGAGAAACCCAGGTTAAAACAGTCTACCACCGCAACAGCTAAACTGAATGAAAACAGGTTGTACCTCCTAAGTCTTATCTACTAGTCGACTAACAGCAGACATGTTATTAAACATTCAATTCTTTAAAACGACCGTTTTCTTAATTACGGTGATTCAACCAAAAGATAGATCGATTCACGGTTTCAAAATAAACGTCGTCATCTTTTGAAAACACGCGAGACAGAACAAAAAAAAATCCATTCCTGAAGACGAGAACAAACGAACTTATCGCGTGCTTTCATATCAAAATAATGAATCCGTGTTGAACCACGCAAAACAACAGGGGTTTTGTCAGCATGTGACGAGAAATGCCATAACGAATGATCTAATTGAATCAGCGAGTCTATCCTGCAGCGTTCCTGTCATCCCAATGCATCTTGCTTGTTAAAATGCTATTCCGCGATTGTTCTCGAAACAAAGTTGCACGTCTTAATGAGTAATACAAACCCAATATTTAAAAAGCCCCCCTCCCTACGTAACCAAATTGATAAGCCACTATGGGGGCTCGAGTAACAGCTTGTTTCGATAAAAAGAAATGCCAACACGTTGAATGCAGGAAAGAGTGTACGTACGTACAGTAGTTAGCGACGATGAAGATGCTGATGTCACTGCAGTAGTGATAAAAATTGTTGCAAGATAGGAAAAAGCAAACTAAAATAAAAGAACGTAGCTGCTGGACAGGACCTTAGGTGGCCTTGGCAGTGCAATGTTATGTTGGGCTGCTTTATGTGCCACCCAACAAGGAAGTAGAGGTTAAAACTAAACATCCCATTAATTTCACCATGGGCTAGAATAGCTGCTCAAAGTCATAAAGATAAGAAATACTGAAATTTTTGCAAGCTTCTTTTGTCGCGTCATCATCATCATCGTCATCATCACGTTTGTTGTTGTCGACTGCTAACTTTGCTCAATACCAGAAACTACATTGAAGTTAACCAACGGTCTTAACTGTAATAAGATGGTGCAACAAATTTTCATCGAGGCTCAAAGAGAAATGTTTTAAATGGATTGGTCACCTTTGTGTGTAGTGAATGAGCATTATTTATTCGAAGCAACAACTAGCACTTCATCACACAGACAGCAGCATAACATTTTAAAGCTGTCAAATATTTCACGTAATGTTTCCTTTCGCGTTTTCCAACAACCTCTTCAAGAACGTTAAAAAAAATAAAATTTCAGTGGTCAGAGTTGTTAGCGATTCTGAAGTTTGAATAGGGTTTTAGAGTCACCACTGGGAGTAGTTCGTATTGCACAGCTATAGGCTACTCCACTGGATTGACTCCTAGTTGAAAATAAGCGTTAAAACAAAAGTCACTAAACACCGTATAAACACTAAGATAATGGCCCCTACACGACAGAACCTTAGTTCTCAACCCCCAGGGTGATCATCCATCTTTGAATCACCAAGTATTTTTTGATGGGTCGCGATAGATTTTTGATAAAATGTCCTAATCCTGTATTTTAGGCTAAAAATGAGAAAAGGTGGACTCCACCCTAATCACGCTTATGTCAGATATTTATTTTTCAGTTTTTGTTTTCTTTAAACTGACAATGTAGGGTTGCCAGACGGTATTTAAAAATTTGGCGAACAAAAAAAAGGCTGGGAAGCATTGCGATAGAAAATGCAGCTAATAAAATTTCCACTAAGGTACAGAATGTGCTCTAAATCAAAAATCCGAATCGACTAAAAATGGAAATTACGGCGCATCGAAATAAATCCCAAGAACAAGCGTTCGGAAATAATCCATCAAATTGCTAATAGGCTAAATTGGCATGATTGATCACCAGGAAGGACACGAAAAAATGTCTCTGGCTTTGGCGCACACAAACACACATCATCGCAGGCACAACACATCGGTGCATGGATGAAAATCTCGTTAGTTTTCGGTGATTCTTGTCAGGCCTCGAGTCGATGGGTGAAAATTATACCAAATTTCTGATGCTCTCCATTTAAATGCCACAGCACGTTATGCATCCTTAACTTGGAAGACATTGACGATAATGCAACCAGGAACGATTTCTTTACCAGAACGGAAACGCCGTGTCAAACCTTCATTCCCTATGCAGGGAGCATAATTTCAACATCATTTATAAGCTCCAAGCATGACATATTTCTTAAGCAATTAAAAATCGCTCTAATTAGAACCTGCTTCTAATCAAATTCTGCCTTTCAATTAGCTCTCACAAAGAAAACTACAAAACCTAGTCGAGTACCTACATAAGCCATCAGTGTGTAGAAATCATTCTCAAGTTCAGTATCCGATGACAAAAAAACTTTTCTCTCCCTGTCAGAAAGGACCATCAATTTAGCCAACCTAATTTTCAATTAAACTCCCATTTGGATCAGAGTGAAATTCTTAATCGAGATTCCATAGTGTTAGGCGTGGGCGTGAGTACAGCCATCTGCGGTAAAGTGCTGAAACCAATAAAGGGAAAAAGATTTGATGAAAAACATGATGATGCTGAACCGAACACTGCCTTAATTGAATTCTGATCATAGATTACCCTGTCATCAATAACATTGCCCAATCTGAAAGGGTGTCACCTATAATTATCGCCCATCTAACCCAAAAATAACTTTTTTTCCCAAACTAAATCAACGTATATCGATTCATCCATTCATCCACTAATGAACAATGGAACGACGCTCGTGGTTTTTCCACCATTCGCCTTTCCTAGAACAAAGAAGTCTCACTACGAGTCACTCAGTCAGTCAGACGGTGCGTCGACGTTTACCAACCAAAACCAGTCGGGTCAATATGACATTTAGATTTCGCAACCTGCACCAATTGTAGAATCGCAATCGAAAAGGGCAATAACACGGAAGTCAATTACACGACAGCTGTATGGAGTTCAACCGATAAGGCAACCAAGTTACAAGTTGAAACAATCCAAACATCTGTTATTTTTCAGACTGCCGATCGAAGCGCTCTCTCTGCTCATCCACCGACCGAACAACCAAACCAACCGATGGTTTCATAGTCCAGAGTTCGTTTCGCATTCTCATTTGCATTTCCTGCATGTCACGCCTATCTCCTCAAACATTTCAATTAAACAATTCGATAAACTAATTATTTAAAAAAAAACATTCATTATCGTTTCCCACAAGCTCAATTTAAAACGAAAATGCTTTATCATTTAACAACCGTTCAAAACAGTGATACTATAATAAGTGTCAAAAAAAAGTTTAAGCAATGACAGTATACCGTATAATAGATAACCAAAAGCACTTTCATGTGAAGGAACTAAAGTAACAACTAGAACATTACAAAAAAATTCCGACATTTTCCGTTTATAGCGAGGCCCGACTGATGATGTTATTTGATTGTACTTGATTATGGGTTTATTTTGCAGGTTAGGTTAGGAAAACCAAACAAAATCATACATTTAATACGTTTCTTTGTCTTTCCTAACCTAACTTGCCAAATAAACCCATAACAAAGTACAAGCAAATAGCAACATCAGACAGGCCAGTCTATAACCGGAAAGTATCAAAATTCCTTTAAAAACAATAATTCGGCACACTGGATAGAATTCAAATACCTCAAGATTATTTTTACAACTACCCTACATACAGTCCTATAACTAAATCTGGGTTTAATTTCGATATCAGCCAGTGTGTAACTATTAATCGTTCATAATGTGCTAAAAAAAAATCTTAATCCTATTTTCTGCTGGGTTCGTACATAATGCACAATCATAAAATTGGTGTCCTATCAGCACAGATGCCTCTGCAAGTATAACTTAATAACATTTTCAGTAAACGTGACTAAAGTGAAAGCGTAAACATCTTCATTTTAATAATTTTTGTGTCTCCTTTTCATCGCTTATCTTCATCCGTCTAGTCGCCACTAAGCTCTTGAAGACTGTGTCATCAACCACCTCATCGTACATAGAAAAGCACACTAAAAATAAAACCTGAAAGTGCCTATTGTGTATGTATGAATGCCACACCTATGTACTATGTCTGAAACAAAGTACTTTTGTTTCGCAACAAAGATGACCTACAAGAGATAACTAAAGAGTGGTGACAACACAAAGATTTCACTCCAATGATTACGAAAACATGTTCCTTATCAGAACGACTTCTCTTCCGAGTAGATATATAATAATAAAAAAAGGGAAGCTAACACAAAAGTTTTTTTATGTTCGTTCCACGATGCAGTTGGTTTTCAAAGCTCTACAACAGTGACCTTTTAGTAGTTCAATTTAACGATAGAAATCAACTCGTAAATCTTCCCAAGAATTTTCTGGACGATATCAAAGAACTGTTTTTTCCTTTTTTTTTCTTTCTCTCCTTCAACCAACAATCCAACATGTTCATTCTCCGAGAAAGATCAATGAATCGTGAATCTCTTGCCAATGAAGTGGAAAAAAAAAAAGTCCATTCACATTAAAAGACATTTTTGGTACGAAGAAACTCTAATAATAATAATAATACAAAAATTAAAACGAATGATGCGTGTCACACTAAACCTAGTTATTAAACTTAGATTCTACGTCAAGAGTTTGAATTATGCACTTCGATTGGTGTCCCTTTTCTCACCATTTCATTTCATAAATGCAATGAATCAAGAATGATTTATCTGCCACGGGAAAAAAAAGGAGAACAACTTCGTCACAATGAGTTACTATGTATACCGAAATCGGCTATATTATTTTTTTTTTTTTTTGCAAAAAAAAAAAATTGAACACTTACTACGAAAAAAAACACTGAACATGTACCCATCTCTAGTATAATACATCAAAGTTTGAATGGAATGGGTAGACCAGATAATACCGAAATTTGTTGGCTGTGTTCTTCCCTTACAATACATTGATCTAATACAGGGTAATAAGATATATTTATTTTTTAAATATTGGCGAAGCAGTTGGCAGAATAAGTTTACTTTTTTTAGTATACTTTATGAACCTTCCCTAAAATGCAGCTGAACCATGAAGACGCCTGGAATGCCAAATTAATGTGGTTCGAGTAATCACTGGGCCTTAGCCAGGAGGTTTCATAATAAAAACTCTACGTTTAGAGAAGATTATTTACATTCTGCATTCATTAGCTAAGTAGTAAAATTGTGTAGCATCGCTGAATTAATTGAGACAAAAACAACAGCAGCAGCAGCAGCAGCATCGAGTCAACGTCACGTGTTACAACTTCTTCATCTAATGGAGAGCAGAAGAGTTGCAAGGAGAAGAAAGAGGTCACACCATGGCAGTTCTTCCTCCTTTTTCATGACCCTCGAGGTCGTTGTCTGGGATCTTCATTAAGGGGCTTTCGCGCACTGGGGGTCTCTAACGGACCCCCTATATTATGGGACAGGGGCAGTGTAACCCTAGAAAAAATCCAGTACGGCTCTAATTAAAAGCAACTTCAAGTGGAAGGCCAAAACTCCCCTCAGACTCGCGTGTGTGAAAAAATTGAACCACAATGATGAGGGTTGGAGGGTGAGAGAGGAGGGGAGCCAAGAAATGACAAAAGAAGACAGTCGTTAATGAATTGGACTGTCACCTTTTCCATTCCATTCCTTCTTCCTCCTCCTTTTTCTTCTACTTCCACCACCCTGGAGTTCAGCCCCGAGTGAACTAAAAACTAAGAGGATTCTTCCAAGGATCTACACTTTCCAAATCTTTTTTCCTTTCTTCTAACAGACGTCGACTTAGCAACTAAGACACTCCTAAAACCCTGTAATCTGTTAAGCATTTTACCAAGCCAATTCGTTATTTAATGCTATCAATGAACGAACTAAATTGGGAAAGAAACCATTAAATGTGTAGTTGCATTTATTTATCCCACCATTGTTTTTGGTCCTTATGGTAGTTTAACGTTGAAAAAAAAAAACGGATAGCATTATAATAGTACAAATAAAAAGTTTCTCATTTAGGATAAATTTTTGCCATATTGACAGGCACCTTGAACTAAGTAATCTTGTATCAAGATTGGAAAAATTCTCCTCGGACCATTGCACGACTGACAAAAAAAAAAGTCAAATTGTGATTTTATGATGACAGTCATGAATCACTGAAACTCTCGAACCCAACATGGTTCATAAGCTCAAGAATGTTACCTCATATCTTGCAAACAGGAAATAAGATACAGAAAGTACACCAAGCGTAACAGGTACATAACCTCTTCAGAGTCGAGAGGAAATGCTAAAGATACATTTCAAGGTCGTAACGGAGCATTAAAGAGCTCGATGAATGTTCCTATTGTGCTTCAATTTAAACAAATGGTGTACAGTACATAATCGTGAAACTGGTACTAAAAACAAAAACCTGTGAAAAAAGACTGTGAATTAAGTTCTGCCAGCAGTAGCAGCGTATAAAAAAAATTGTCGATTCCATTTCTTTTGGGTCATTTCCAATTCACGAAGAAAGTTGTTCATGCCAACTCAATTTTTACCAAGTTCTTGAACTCCGTGTTAATGTTTCATCTACTGTTAAGTTAAGACGTATCATTTTTCCTTATAAAATTTAGTTTTGTAAGTTTCATGCTGTAGGAGGTTGTTGATGAGATTTTAAAAACCGGCACAACAGGGTTAACTGCTTTAACTTTTATATAAATGTGTTAAAGTAGTTTATGAAGTTGTCATCCATTTTATGCATCAAAGACCACCTCTTCTTGAAAACTAATTATACGAAAATTTCTTTGCTCAAGAAGCTGCCCTCTTGTTAACTTTCTTACACCACCACATGCCCTGAAATGATAAACTACCCGCCATGCAAAATAAAAAAAGTAAACAATCTCGCTAGAAACCTTGTAAGTTTTGACGTACAAACTAGGTTGTGGTAAAAAAACAAAAACAAATAGCACTACAAAAATTCCCTAACTCAACTTGTTCCAACTTAATTATAACTTAATATTCATTAAGAGCCCGAGGACCACCCAGCCCAGATGTCAAAAGCTTAACGTTCGTCGGGTTGTTTTTTGTTAAATTTAAGTCAACGCCAGACCACCATTGTCGAGTTGAACTTCCACGGTTAGGGATTGTAATGGTTTTTATCATACAAACAGCAGAATGACCCACCGATAGAAACACCATTCGGTTGATGATGAAGGCACGTAACCTGCCCTATAGGGTTGATAATAAATTGGTGGTGAAGCGTATCAATTTTTCATCGACCATCGAAGTAGCCATTTGCACCATCGACTGCTTTGGTTTTGGAAGGTTCAATGCGCAGCCAAGGAGCCGTAAACGCGAATGGCCAGTTCGTGATCGATGAACGAAAAGAGAAGGCTGAAGGAAAAGTACTCTGCCAATGGGGGAACCAGCAAAGAAAGGGGGAACCAAGAGAGGGATACCTACCAACTACCATACTACATCGTTCAACAAAAAAGAATGAGATTCGATCGGTTCCTAATCGCACCATCTGATGTCAAGTTGGAGGCTTTTCAATTCCACCTCCATAACCATCGATGGTAACGGCAACGAAAAAAAAAAGTGCTTAATAGCTAGCTACACGTATGTTTCAGTGCAAACCTCGGTGCCATCGACTTTTTTTATTTGATAAGCATGTTGAAAAATCACAAAGTAAACTTTGTTCCAATTCTGTTTCGACTTTTCTACGTGAAAAATTTCAGAGTGGCTACAGTTCCTGTATTTTTTTATGGATAAAACAGTTCACCCTATACTATAGAATATTGTAAACGACAGCGAACATAAAATCGAAACTAGCTTCCTATTCGAGAACAATATTTCAACGCACTTCAAGTGGCAGAAGCATTATCACGCATTACCAGCTGTTTACTGAAATACAAAAATAGTCCCAATACTTAAGTTAGTTACTGTATAAATATTTTTACTTGAAAAATGTTAAGACCAAACGGCGCACAAAATTGCTATTCCTTTTTTTTCTCCCCAAGTTCCCTAGGTCAATGTGATTTTCGTACAATTGTTTCTGTAGAAACCGACAGCGTTGAATAAGAATTTCCATTAAAAATATGCAATGATAATAACAAAAATGTTTAAGAATTGGGTTTTTTCATTTTCCTCTAGGTTTTCTTCTCGCTAATCCTCACTAACATAGATAGAAATAAAACTGGCTAACACGATTAGGAATTTGACATAATCTAATCAGCATTTAACGTTACACAAAATTCGAAATTGCAATGGATTTCCATTGCAATTTCGAATTTTGAAGTACTGAACCTTTACTTGAAACTCATTATTTTTTTTCTAATTTAAAACTTACAGTCCAGATGATGAAAACAACCAACCACGTCTTGTTTGGAGCTTTACCTTTTCCATTATTTATTTTTTTAATTCAAGTGCCCACAGGTGAACAACTGCAAAGTTTAAAAACTGTCTCCTTGAAATAGGAGATTATTATCGATCGCAATTTTCAAACGTTAACGTGATACATATTGCATAAAAAGTCACTGTTGAACTAAGGTAGCAGGTGAGAGAACAATGAATACAAAAACCATATTAAAGTAGATTACAAATTTTAAAGAGAAGTAAGACTAATAAATTTTATATAATATTGAAACGAGAGCTTCAATTTAAAGTAGGATGAAAAAAACTCTAGTTTACTCCAACCCACTCTAACAGATGACACACCTCTTCCTGACAAGACTACTGCAAACTTTGATGATGCAAAATTCAATTCTGAATTTTGAATCAATTTTCTTGTGGGAGCAAACAGCAAAAAAACTGTTTGCTCCTACAAGAAAATTGAAAGTGCAATCAAAATTAAATTACAGTAATGGGTAACCAATCGATCGATGGAGTTGATCCTACGAATGAGTGAATGAATATTAAAAGTGTTCGCGTGAGAACCACAGGCAAAGCGTTTAGCTGTTTTGCCAGCCACAGAATCGGGGATCACGGTGACACCTGCTTCCGCTATCACTCGTCTTGCTCCAATGGTACGTAACCTGGCGCAATTTGGCTCAATCGAGATTACAACAACCAACGATTGATTTCCAGTGCTTATGATACGTGTTTTCTAATCTCCAATGATTGGAGACACAAGTCCGACATGCCGCGATCAACTAATGGGTTCCCATCAAAGTGTAATAGAAAGAATAGATGTAAAAAATTGTAATAGAAATGGGCGTTCCAAAGAATAATTTTTCAACTATGAGAAATATAAAAACAATCACTGTTTTCTTTGGCACACGTGCTAACTTACTTACTCTCCTATTTAAGAGTTTTTAATAATTAGGCCTAAACCAAAACATGAAAGAAAAAAAATCTTTCTTGCGTCATGACGCAAGAACGATTCCAACGGACGCGTCAGTTGGAGTCGAGTCAGTAATTATTAGTAAACTTGAAAAGAATATTTTAGAATTTAAATTCGAAACTAGGAAATTACGAAGGGACAATGCAATTCCACCCCAAGCTGGTAAGATCTGCATCAGGTAAAAAAATTTTGAATAGAAAACAAGAATACAAGGATGGAACAAGTTTGGGGCTAGGATTTTTTCAATCCACCTTATCTATTCAAAATTGACAAGAATTGGTTGACAGGGTTTTCTGAAATTAGAATATAAACGTTGTTCTAACGTACTGTCTATTTCAGTACCGATACAAAAAAAATGATCACTCCAAGAAATACAATGTTCAGCTGTACACATTCTATATTCTCATCCACCTAGTCTCTTTTATACAAGTGTCTCATTTTTCAATGCTTATCTTTTGAAAAAAAAATGCATGTAGACCTACAGTACGATACAAAGAATGCAGGTACAGTGTGTACTTTAACTGTACACCCAAGGCTTTTTCTCAATTGTGTGGCTGTTCCGAAACGTTCATCAAACGCAACCATTGGATTCTTCCCAGCATTGATGGACTATGAACTGGTCAGGACCAAACCGCGGGAACAATCCCGGAAACCACGGCGACAAATTCCGAAAAGTGTCGAGGCAAACCTACAATTTACACGGGACAAAACCTCCAAAAAAAAAAGAGCAAATTGAAAAGTGCAGAGAGGAAGAAATGGAATTGTCAAAACGAAAGGATTGAAAGCAATCATGGAAAGAAACGATTGGTGTGTGTCTTCAGAGTTGTTCAAAGGTTTGCCCTGGGGTTTGTCACACCCATCCCGGAATTCGAGCTGACACTTGTCTCCAATCAATCTGTGTGTCATTCACTCACTTCCGTCTCCTGAACGAAACGTGAAAATCAATTCTCTCCCTATTGTTGAAAAATACCAATTTCACAAGCATTTATCTGAGTCATAGAAAAAAAAAGTGTAATACTGTACAGCCAACGTGGAATTCTATTTTACAAGAAGAAATAGAAATGTACAAAAAATGTAGAAAGTGTACGTTCCGAAAAGTCCTTTCAATTTTTTCACCTTCAATGAAGACACACCTGTAATCGTTGATGATTGTCTCCTACTGTGTTATAATTGGAATCTTTAATTACAGACCAGGAACTGATCAAGAACTTTTCCCATGTTGGGACTTAAAATGTTGACTGGCATGTCGAGTGTAGATAGATGGGATTGGTAATTCAGGAAGTGAAACAAAACTAGTATAATGTCGTCCTGCTTACTGGTTTTGTATCATTATTGACTTCAGTGGTGACATCATCCAAAGAATAAATTTAGAATGACATATATACTGTATCTTAGCAACAAGTGCAAACACTATTTGGATGAGACATTCTGGATCATGATGTTCATGATCTCATTGGGTAAAACCAAACGACACACTGAGTGTCCACCATGTTGTAAAATAAAAAACTTTTTTTTTGTTTTTACTAAACACTGTAATAGCCATTTTATATAAAGCTGAAAAGAAACTTGTTTTAATGCTTTTCTTCAAGTACAGTATATTTATAACTGTCCATAATCTCCCAAGCAAAAATATCTAACATCTCCACCTACTCGTTGCGGTTACGTAAGAAAAATCTTTATACTGTAAAAATGAACTGTACATCACTGTCATTCATACAAGGTAATATTTTCTGGAGTTCTAACATTTTGGTTCATAAATATGAAACGCTGTTCAGTGCACCACTAAAACTAAGGAAAGCGATAAAACATGGTGATCAAAACCCTTTAATGGTATATTCCTATACTTATTTTCTTTTCCTTTTTAGCTGAATTTCATTTATTGTTCATGTCCAATTGTAATTCAGTGACCCAAAAATCACACCTCGTGAGATAAAGAAAAAGGTTACAATACTACAAAAAATATTTTTTAAATGACGCAACAAACTTGTTTTTGTGAGGAAAAAAAATAGCGAAACATTGCTGAACTTATGTGACTACTTCAGCGAAGAAAATTTTATTGAAGATAATAATGAAAAAATAACGTTTTTCAGTAAAGGTCATGTTATCAAAACCTAATGCTTACTGGCAATTGATCGGCATCAATTTAGCACAAAACATTAAGACGAATTCTATTGGAATACTATGCCATCATTTTTATGGAACGCAACTACGTATTATCCTGTACTTTATACGGATTTCAACACGAGAATAATTCGTTTTTTATGCATTACAGGAAAATCAATATCCCGGTTTTTTGGCCTTGTATAAGACGACAGGACATTATACACAGTGCATGTGAAAATGGTGCCATAAAAACATAGCTCGAGCTATGAAAGCTCGTACCTATATAGAGCTGAGGCTGGGAGAGAGTGTTTTCAGCTTGAGTGCAGTAGAAACAGTTTGTGGATCTCCAAAATCCAATTCGTGGAAATTGGGTCTTTAATCAGCGGAGTCCGGTGCTAAATTTTAATGACACGTCATTTTTCTGCTAAAATTTCATGGGCACGCTTGCTCGAATGTGGTTTTCTGGCCTTGGCAATGTTTACCACCGTTTCCATAACAACAACCGTGGATTACATGTCACTATTATTCTTTCAAGTTCGATTTTTTTTTCCACGGTGGTCGGTAGTTATCCAGTGACAAGGTAAGCAAGGTGAGCGTCCTCAACAACTGTTTGTTCTTTATCAGTTGGTTGTTGATTCTAGTGATGACGTTTAACGAGGATTAACGTTTATGCTGTTTCGGTGCGAAATGTCCAATCCACTCGTCATCAGTGACGATAAATATAAATAAAAGATTGTTTTAAATACCAAGTGGGTTTCAAGTAACACTGACGTAATGAGTCATAATCGTGATTGGGAAAACTGAAACCGTGCATTTGGAATGAGTCCAGAAAGAAAACAAAATTGTTTGCATAAACGTTGCTTACACAAGACCAAGGTTATAGAATGTTAATTGTTTTTTCGTTTTCACATTCTGAACGCTTATGAAAAAATAACTACGAACTGTGGCGTATTTTTCCGTTTAACAGTAATTTTTCAATATAAATAACGCAATTTCCTTCAGCATTTCCTATGGTAGAATATCGCATCCATAAACCTTACTTAGTTTATCCGCTCAAACAGTTACATCAAAGATCCTGATTGGCTAGCCTATCGCACCAACAAGTGAAGGTCATGTTTTCATTCACAAATAAACATAGTAATTATTTATAAAATAGTCATTGGTAGCCATGACCAAACGATCCTGCTACTATATATACGTATATCCTCGAGCTATCGAGTCAAGGATGTTTCATTAAGCATACTTGATCGGAATTCACCTGATTTGATCAGTCCATACACCGGCAACATAGATCTAGATAAATCGATATTGCTTGACCAACCGAAATGAAAAATTCTCGATTAATAAAGTAACAACATATTAAAACTCGGAAAAGGTCAGTCAGTAACAAAAACTCCATTCCTCGGGCAAGATTGCCAACTAAAACCTGGTTTCCACAGCCTCATTACAAGATTGTGCAAAAGAGCTCTATACTAAAAAACTACAATCATCAGACGGCACAATTTTTAACAAAATGGCATAGGAAAAAAACTCAAAATAACGTTACACGTCTTCACGTTTGGCTATTCTGATAATGCCTATAATAAAAAACAAACTGGGAAGACAAGAAGATTAAAGGTATTTTATGTTTATGGCCAGCACTGATAAGATAACTGTGGTTGGAATTTTGTATTTGCGTCCTAGTCAACATCAACAAACTAACTGTAACTTGTACCTATTTACCGGAAAAATAAATACTTTATACGTGGTATCACGCCTATAAATAATTATCAAGTTTACAATTAACTAAAGATAACAAAATGTTGGAGATAAAATTACTCTAGATCAGTGTATTACGAACCATGTTTATCGCGTCAATGGAGTAAATTAGTGTGTTGTAGGCCAATTTAAAACAAGCAAATAGAAATTGGATAACCTTTTAACGTGGTTTAATGATACTGTTCTGGGTACTTTCCCGTTATAGTGGGGCCCAGTATTTTGTTGCTATTTGCTTGTACTTAGTTATAGGTTTATTTTGCAGGTTAGGTTAGGAAAACAAAGAAACTTATTAAATGTATGATTTTGTTTTCCTAACCTAAACTGTAAAATAAACCCATAACCAAGTACAAGCAAATACTGGGCCCGCTATAACCGGAAAGTACCCTGTTCTGTTAGTACTGTAACCAAATCTTAAAACAGTTTGAAACTAACATGTGGAAACATATTTTTGTTGGTTTTGTGTTATGTGTTTATTCGGACGGATTCACAACAATAAGTGCTTGCCCAGATAAACTATCTGTAGCTAACTATACTAGATTAAAACTCAGATGAACCCTATGTAGCAAACTATACATAACATATGTATATATGTATTTCGATTGATTTTCAACAATGGTGTCATTCGGCTATAAAAACTGTACCTTTGGTTGTATTAAATAGGTAGCATTTTACTCAGCTACACTCTATGAGAAAGCCTTAACGAAACATCAACTTGGCGTGTCAATTTCTTCGAAAAGAAACGACTTGGATCCGTCAAAATTTAATACAACAAAATGTCCCACGGACTATGTTCTAAATTTCAACTCCGTAGGTCATCGGGAACTAACCACAAAAGACGTTTCAACCATTTCATCCTCCGACAGATATTTAATAAAAAAGATTTTAAAAAAATATGGATTTAAATTTTAAAATAACAAGCTCGTTCAATTGAAATCAAACGCTCAAACGTTTTCAAGACAATTAAAATTTACATTTTAAAAGAAAACTACTTATCAGCTGAAAACATTTGTCACCCTTTTCAGTTCTATTTCAGGAAACACAGCGGATTATCAATAATCTGTGCACGTGACTGTAATTTCTCTTTCGTGTTTACTATTGCTATGTTCATTGCTGGTACAGCATTTTAATTCCAGCCCAAGCTTTGTGGCAAAACTAAAAACCACATGCAATGAGTGAGCCCACGCAACCTCGACATACTGACAAAATGAGTGCTCTCGATACAGCCATCATCATCATCATCACGACCCCAAATTCCATTTCAAAAATCCATTTGTCCTCGTAAGTATCAAACTAGCTTCGCACGAATAGACTAACTACAAAAAAAAAATCATCTTTTAAAACTAGACTTTGTCATAGAAGACTACATAGTGTGTTGTCACCTTGTTGCGATGTGGCCAAGCACACTTAGGTTGCTAAGAACCAAAGGTCATTTTTAACAATTACTACACTATCCACTCAATAGAAAAGCGACCAAACTATGACCAACAACTAAATGACAAGTTAGAGTGATTCTCTCGCTGATAAAGGAAAACATTATTTTAGTGCTCTACAACTAACATCTTGTATAGCCTTACAAGTGATACTCCCCCAGCAGATTATAGGTAGTATATTACAATGAAATTTTATGCTTAGTAATTAACACGACAGTCATGGAATCTTTTTCCATTTCAGACAAAAAACATGCGAGAATTTTTCCATCTTTGCATTTCCATTATTCCAACATTTTAAAAGAAAAAACTCCTTCTCAGGGTGAACCTGTAATTTCAAACTGAAAAACTCGTGTGTCATCATCCTATTCTACGAATCATTTCAACCCAATAGCCACACCTGGCTTAGTGTACCACCAAAACGGCATACATTACAACAACGACACAAAGTTTCCGGAATCGATTGCTAAAAGTACGGAATGTTTCTGACGATTATTATGGTGAAATGCCTATCTTTGTTTTTTTTTTCAACACTAAGCAGCGTGGGAAATACATTTTTAAGTTAGAAAAGTAAAAACTAAGTCATGGCTAGCGAGGCTAGTGAAGGCAGGACATTCGCCTTTGTTGTGCCTGCGGCTGTCAACAACAGCAACAACCAGGTGAGAGAGGCTCAGGTAGCGATGAGAGAACGGGCAACATGACGACCCAGCAGCGAGCAGCCTACTAAGTAAATTGGTAGTTTGCTAAAAAGGTAGTTTGCTAAGTAACAGGTGGATCAGTTTTATCGTTCAACTATTTCGCGGATGCTCATCCAAAGGTGAATCGATGTGGACAACGGACAGGAAGCGACGTAAAAGTTGCGAGGGAGCCACAAACACATGTAAAGCGCGGGACTGGCAACGGGCCCGTCGACAACAAACTCTTTTGTACAGAAAAAGAGAAGAGGAGGTTAAAAGTACATCATCGAACTGATACCTGTGAACAACGCGACGAGTAGAAGCAGGATCCGCGTCGTTTCCATGATTGCAGTGACCAATAAATCCCCAGATCGGTGTGTCGTCGAACAACACTATAGCAGGCAGAGAATGTCAGTCAGTCAATATCCTAGCCAAGTTCACCACAAGCCCGTTTGCACCACGGTGGCTGTTGCTTGCTCGCTCGCTTGGCGGTGTTGAGTTGGAAACTGAGGCCGCGCTTCGTTGCCGCCCCAAATCCCAGCATGCAGCGGGAACCGGTTCAAAAGTGATCGTAGGTCTCGCCAACTCGTGACAAAGTTTCAAACTTGCGCGGAAAAACTCCGTCGACGAGGAGACGGCATGACGTCCTTGCTAAAGCTTCGTGAGAGTTTGCACTGTCGCTACCTTGGAACCAACAAAAACGTGAAGAACCAACACTCGGTTTTCACACTAGTTGAATTCAAAATATTCAACTCTCCATAGTCCAGGTTTTTAAATATTGACCATAAATAGAAGAAGTAATTCTATATATTCATTTTATAGTTATTTGTTTTTTTTTAGTGTATCCAATGTTTCTTCACTGAAATATGGTTATTCAAAGTTTGTATGCAAAACGAATTACTATCAACAAATTAAAAATTTGGTGTAAAACAATATTTCTTTTTTTAAATATCGAGGTTTTTATCGATATATCGTTTTCGTGTCCAGATTTTTTATTTTTCAAATCTGGTCACCCTAGTAATTAATATACTTTCTTAGGCGACTGCTAAAGCGATGGGCTAGACACAATTCTCTTTCAAGCTAAACTATGAAGTTTGAGTCTTCTTTGTATATTTTTGCCTGTGTCCCTCCCTGCATATAGCTCAAATTGCACAAGATATTCTTTCGCAAAAACTGCATCTCTTTCGTTTTCATATTTGGCCTGTATTTAATAGTAGTCGTTTCATATGAAGGGCTCCAGGGTTTCACATTTTTTCCAAAAATGACATTTCTACATCAAACTGTCCTTCAGTACCGTTTCTAGCTTATTACCCGGTATTAACGGTTTCTACCATTTCCTGAATTTTCCAGAAAATGACAGCATATTATTTTTTTATTTATTTATTAAAAACAGACCTTAAGGTCCAAAAGGGTACAAAACAAAACATAAACTAACAACAAACTCAATCAACAAACAAAAGATGCTTAGTTAACAGTCTGTCAAAGATGGAAAATGGATGGCTATCCAATATTTGGATGTGGTGGACACTTTTTCGAATCTTAAAAAGTAATGTATTCCATTGGGAGAGAAACCAATGTAAGGATAAGTTTTATCGATCCAGTGCGATGTTATGGATGAGACAACAAATTTATAATTGTTAACTGTTCTACTATTCCTGACTGTTATTCTGTTATACTGTTATTCTATTCTATTATATACTCTATTATATATATAGGGCATCACCTTGTTGCGTATTCTATGGAGTTTCTCATCAGAAAAAAACGACTGTCCTGAACAAGTTCAAACCGTTGGCTTATTATTATTGTATTGTGTCAAACAGTTGTTATTTAAGCATGTTCTGTATAGTGATAAGTTTTAATGTCCTTTTTGGTGATGAATTTGAGGTTGTTGGTTATTTGTGCTCGTTTTATTACTTGTCTCTCTGAGACGAAATGCAATAAAATAAAAATAAAATAAAATATTGCCCGAAGCGCTTCAAATTTAAAATAATTGAAGGGCCTGGTGTAAAAGGGTGTTAAATAACATTTTTGTCAAAAGCGACCTAAACGCATGCTAGAATGTGTTAGGTGCAATTGTTTTCCTTCCTAGTGCATAGTTTTAAGCAAAACAGACTCTCCTCTACTAACGAACTTTTGACTTACGAACTTTCAGAGATACGAACAAACACAATCGTCAATACATTTGTTGTTTGTTTAGCTCCCATTCCCCTTTTCGCAACATCAAATTTTGTTCTGCACGTCAATTCTGCCTAGTACGGAATCTGGCCGCTACAAACGTCTGCGCAGCACTGTAGCGGCAGCATCCCAGTTTTTTGTAATACCGTTAGCACTTGGCAGTGAAGCCATCTCAATGGACACAAAGGTGGGGATTATTAAAAGACTCGATGCTGGAGAAAAAATGGTTAGCGTAGCACGCTCTTACAAAATGAATCGTTCTACAGTTGGAACAATATATAAAAACAAAGACAGAATTATGATTGATTAGCGACTTACGAACATTTCAAGATACGAACGGCCGTCCGGAACGTAACTTGTTCGTCAGTAGAGAAGCTACTGTATGTGCAAAGATATTAGTGCAAGAAGGGTCAAGTAGCCCATAGAAAGCAAGGCAAGTTTATATCTTTAAAGGTGTGTTCCTCAAACTTGTAAAAAACGTTACTTAACACCCTTTTACACCACGCCCTTCAATCGTTTCACGAGTTTCATATTTAGTACTCCATATTAATCATTGCATGTACTGTACTAGTAAATAGCCCGTCAAACATGAAAGCATTATGTTTTGATTACGCAATTCATTGATTTAACTCATGTTGCTTCGCAACATTCGTCACAATTATTTATTGTTTTAACTCATGTTGCTCCGTAACATTCGTTAGAATTGTTTGTTATATTACCTCATGTTGCAATTCAATCGTTCAACAACATTTAAAACATGTAACACACTTCATCATTGACTAATTAAAAATTAAATAACCAACTCACTGCAAAACAAATGGTAGAGGCTACGTACGTGGTGATCATTTATTCTTATTGCACCCACTGAAAAGCAGAACTAGAGGAAGCACAATTTTCATGGTCGCATAAAAAACGACTCGTCCCGTACCCCTTGTATGAGGACACTTTTGTGTCGTAAATGTGTATGTGCTATGTGCACCCGTTTAGTCTAGAGCACGAACAAACCACCCACCAAAATTTATCTTCCTAGGTGTTCTGGTTTTCGTGCTACAGAATTCCTCACCATGGCTAAGTAAGATAGGATTATACATATGTAGTTTTATGATTATACAAATGATATGATATATTATAACCGTACCATCTGTTCATAAAATGGTTTGAAGAAATATACAGCACTGAGGTAGGTATTTGGGGTTTAACGAGGGCACCGACTGGCTTTTACAGCTATGTCATTTGGCCCTCAGACTTTATTTA